>JAECUM010023069.1:0-39625 GCA_016617855.1 Megalonaias nervosa | reverse complement strand
TAAGGAAGCTGTGTAAGTAAGGAAGCTGTGGGAGTAAGGAAGCTGTGGAAGTAAGGAAGGAAGCTGTGGAAGTAAGGAAGCTGTGGGAGTGAGGAAGCTGTGGGAGTAAGGAAGCTGTGTAAGTAAGGAAGCTGTGGGAGTGAGGAAGCTGTGGGAGTAAGGAAGCTGTGGGAATAAGGAAGCTGTGGGAGTAAGGAAGCTGTGGAAGTAAGGAGGCTGTGGGAGTGAGGAAGCTGTGGGAGTGAGGAAGCTGTGGGAGTATTAGGAAGCTGTGGGAGTAAGGAAGCTGTGTAAGTAAGGAAGCTGTGGAAGTAAGGAAGCTGTGGGAGTATTAGGAAGCTGTGGGAGTAAGGAAGCTGTGGGAGTAAGGAAGCTGTGGAAGTAAGGAAGCTGTGGGAGTGAGGAAGCTGTGGAAGTAAGGAAGCTGTGGGAGTATGGGAGTAAGGAAGCTGTGGAAGTAAGGAAGCTGTGGGAGTATTAGGAAGCTGTGGGAGTAAGGAAGCTGTGGGAGTAAGGAAGCTGCATATATATGTACTAGAGGATGAATATATTATTGTATCCAGAAAAAAATATTCAAATATTCATACTGTTACATGTAGGCTCGTACAAATGTAACAAAAGAAAAGAGTGAAGTCAACAAACTTTGTAAATTTTAGCAAAATAATTTATTTCCCTAGAAAACAAGATAAAAATATGAAACAGGACTTAAGGTTTGTGAATATAATCCAAAAATCAATCCTAGAATTGAAAAATATAAGTCCTATCACTAAACAGTTCTAATTGAACCCAGGTTCAAATCTCGATGAAGTTCCAATATGGAAGGCGATGACATTAGATGAGGCCGTTGTACTGATGGCAAAAGTTCCTCGCTGAAACACAATTTATAATGTTCTATTTAGAATTCCAGAATAAATTTCCGCTAAATGTCTTTGTCCCAGAATTTTTATAAAGAAAAGCACTTGTTTAGTTTTCTAGAGAATATGAATTATTAAATCCCAAAAAATAGACGAACTTCAGAACAAACTGGCATCAACAATAAAAACCTCTGGAGCTCTCAAGGTTTAAAATACGACTGACCAAACTTCACTGTTATGTGAGTATTAAACCCAACTAAAACATGATTTCAACACTCGTGATGGATCACATGATCACTTAATCATCAAACCGTGCTGTAAAAAATATGACAATTTGCACGTACGCTACAATAGCCCTATCTAAGAATCAGATTCCCACACTGGAAATAAATTAAAAAAGAAAGGCTGTTTACAACTCCGCTAACACGTGGGCCAAACATGACCTTGGTAATAGCCAATCAATTTCGCTTAGTGTTTACAAAACGTCTCAACCAAGGTGAGCTAAAAATACTGATAATGGAATACCTTTTATGTTCAAATCGGGTCAAAACAGAGAAGTGATTTTTCCGAAAATAGTCAACTCCCATGAAAATTATCATTTACAATAAAATGTAATGAAACAAAAATAAAATAAAAAAAGAATTTAAAACTAACATGCAAGCAATTTAATTACATATTCGTAACAATATGAACATAGAAATTTGGAAATTTGAAGACATTAACAAAGGCAAGGGGATTATACAGAACAGAACAAACTAGGGGAAGAAAAGAAAGATCTTTGGAAAATATAACAGTGGAAAATAAATGGATGCCAGACAGAAATGAAATTATTAAAGAAATACATGAATGAAAATTTATACACCAAACAAGACTTACAGCAAGGCAATGTATATGAATATTGTGATTTTTTTATGTAAACACATATCTGAATTGTCTGAGAAGTCATTTGATAATTTTACAAGAAACAGTGAAATCAAAGAATAAAGGAAAATTCCCAGGCTCAAATGGGCCGACTACAGATTTAAAACGTAAAACATTTGAAACAGAAATAATACTTACTTATAAATACAGTGAAACTCTTAAAAACCGAAACCTCAGTATACCGGAATCCACTGGTGATCTAATTGCTTTTTAATCCTGAATATTTTCTCTCAGATCTCTATTTTTTCCAATTAACTGAAACTCCTTAACTCTGAATACCAAAACAAATTTTAAACCCAAATTTACAACGTGACTACATGGATTAGGGCTGACAGTCAGCTGATCAGAAGTCTTGGCACCATACAAAAGAGCCCGCTTTTAAGGTGAATTAAACAGAGTTAAAGAAAGACATAAGAAGAAAACAGACATTGCTCCATGCCTTTCTCAAAACCAGGCTCTTTACTGTGAACATTATAAATTATAGAGAATATTTAAACACTGTGGAGTAAAAAAATATGGAACTTGCAACTTTTTTTTTTTAATTCGGTTTTATGGTTAGAAAATTGATATGGCTGGTGTCCTGAAAATTGGGAAGTCTGTATCATATGACAATAATTAAATCTGAGAGTGATCCTGGAGTTACAGCCATTTCAACCCTAGTATTACAGAAGCCATAAACATATGTTTACAATACTTCAATCTATATGCAGTGAAGATATTTATATGGTCACAATACACCATCTTCTGTACGAGGTGACCATAAATATATGGTTTCTTACAATGACCTAAGTGGATGCTGAATCTCCACCAATCATCAAGCACATGCCAAAAATATTATTGAGAATCCACACAAGATGGTCCAATAATTATCTTACTTACATGTAACTGATGCATAACCAACTAAATAAGTTATAAAAGTAACAAATTTGCCAGGAAATTTGGTTGTCAAAATACATCAATATAAACAATGTGATGGTTGTGTACAGTGATAAGGAAAATTTCTTGTATGAGTTGGTGGGTGATGAGGATAGTAAGAGTGAATTTAAGGGGTCTGGCGAGGCAAATGTTCGCATGGAAGATGGTTGTTGTTGTTGTTATAGGGTTTAATGCCATTTTCAGCACAAGACAGGCTATACATGGCAGCAAGTATTAATGGTGGAGGAAGAACCCGGGAGAACCCGGAAAGAACCACTGACCCATGAGAAGCTACCGGCAAGCTTTCTCATATAACCACACTGGCCGAGCCCGAGACTCGAACCCACGCAGACAGAGGTGAGATGGCAGTGATCCGTAACTGTGAGCGCTTTAGACCACTCGGCCACTCAGGGACCCCATGGAAGATGGTAACAGAGAAAATGACACTTTAGAAAGTGGGAAGTTAGTGGTGTAACTGTGAGACCAGAGGACAATTTCACGTCTCTACCTGGTACATGGACACCTTCAGTAGCCCATGGACTATCTAAATCTATTCTTTAGAGACAACAGCTCCGATGAAATAGCTTCAGAAACAAATAGGTGAGTTAATCTTCTATAAATATGAGGAAAAATGGCCTATATAATAACTTAGTTCCAATATTCATCAGTTAAACTTTTTTTAATTCAATAATTGTAAATTATTTTTTTATACAAGATTTAATAAAATCATATAACTATTGATTACATGAAGATGTTTGTTTCATCAATAATAACAGCCATTACAAATTTTGGTGTTGATTACATATCTGTCTGTCTGTCTGTGGACTAAGTCAGATATTTAAAACAATATAATTTCAACTCTTAATTAAGTTAATAACATATGACCTACATACATTTAGTGTCACGACTAAACAAAACAAGATTAAAGTATATTTGGTACAAACTGTTTTGTTCCAAAATTATATTTGAATCATTAAAAATAATTACTATGTTGTTAATAAAGCTGTCAAAATTTTAGTAATCTTCTACCGGGTACCCATTTATCGTTTGATTTTGTTACCCAGGTACCCAATCAATGAGAAATTGTTTTAAATGTGTATAAACCTTATGTCCACATTTTTATAAATTCACAGTATCAATACCAAGTGTCATCTGAGTCCAAGACTGATAAAATTCTGAAATCCTTCATTGTCGTCTAGCAAATATCGTCAAACTCCCTTTCCTTGGCCTACTGTCATATGTGCATACTGTTATGTATATGTAATTTAATTATTTGTTTGTTAGTTTTAAATTACATGCTATTATAAGGTAACTTTGTTTACTGGATTTGATATTTTCCAGAAATTCAGTTCAGTTCTGTTTGACCAGACTGTTATAATAATAGAAACACTATCTAGCTGCTGACCTTGATTCAGAACCAGTAAGGGTTTTGGTAAACAACTTTGTTTTTTTTTTTAAATTTATATTTCTTTCCCAGAGTAAAAACCAGTGATTTCAGTTAAGGCCATACTGGGAGTGCGTGATGCTAGGCATGTAAAAAGCTTCTATTTTGTTCTGGAAGAATGACCATGTGACCCTCATCTGGGAATCTGTTTTGCTTCTTGAACTTGTGTATAACTCTTTTCTTTATAGAATTTGTTCAGTTGGGCTCCAAACCATTGACACTTAAAGGTGTTTTGTTGTGACCAGTTTGAGTTGAAATTTTATTTTATGGAATTCAATTGATTCTTTTCCCTGGAAATATACAAGTGATCGTATGAAATTCTTGGACAAAGACATTTACTGAAATTTATTGGAATTCAAAACTGGAATATTTTCTGTGATTTAACAAGGAACTGTTGACACATCTATATTTTGAAGGGTACAACAGACATCATTGCCTTCCATTTTGTATTTCATCAAGACTCAAACTCAGATTCATTTAGGACATTTTAATAATAGGACTTCTATTTTTTAATTCTTGGATTAATTTTGGATTTGATTCATAAAACCATTAAGTTCTTTTTCTCATTTTTACCTTAGTTTTCTAGGGAAATAAATTATTTGTTACATTTTACAAAGCTTGTTGTCTTCACTCTTTTCTGTTATGTATTGTATGAGCCTAGACATGTAACAATATTTATTTAGAGACTGAACTTGAGCTTTATAAATTTTGAACATACAGTTTGTGAAATCCATTGAAGGCTGCAACTGAACACATATCAACACCATCAAATAACCACCTTCTGTTATTTGCAATTGTACCACAAGTGGCTCAATCAAAGAGTTGTCAAGTGGGAAAGCAAGCTAAGGGATTAAGGTCAAATTTACTGGAAGAGACAGACCTCTGATTGGCACTGAATAAGTACATGTAATCACAGCTCAATCAAAAGGATTGTCAGCTTGAAAACAAAGTAAATGATGTCTTTACAAGCACTGGCAGAAAACTTGTATACAGTAAACAGGTACTCATTGGTTCATTATTACAAAATATTTTCATGTGTATACCAGATTGATGGGCATATCAATGCAATCATATTAAATATGTTACACATTTCCATGTGTATACCAGCATCTCTGTTCTGTTCAAATCACATCAAATGTTTTTCTTGCTACTGTTTTCCCTGAATACTGCTTATGATAAATGTATTTTGTTACCATGTTATTATTTTCCTGATAAGTATCAAATATCATTACTTTTATAACACACATATCACGGCCACAGAATCATGCTTCATTATCAAACAGGTATTGATTTTAAGTATAAATATTTATTTCAAAAAGCAGATGCTGCAAAAAAATTATAAATACCTATGGATCCAAAAGACCACTGATTTATTTTCAAATTTTTTCATTTGCAAGACCACTGTTGTTGCTATGAAAATTTACACATTATTGTTAAACATATTAGGAGTGAAAAGTGTCACATAGTGGTAATACTTCAACAATGACAGAGTTAAATTATTCCTTTAAGTGACTATGAAAAAACCAGTTTAAAATTCATATATATGAAGATCGCTGAATACTTTATGGTTTTTCTTGTTGGAAGGATTCCTTGTATGCAGCCTGGAGGTAATGAAATACGTAAACTATATGATAAGTAATTAACCTGAGAGAAATAAATGATATTTTGAAAATAAAATGTCCCAAAATATACATTTTTTTTAATATGAACTTTTACAAGTTTCAATAATTTCTTAAATTTCTTTCTTTTGGATGCCACTGCTCCCACAATAAATGTGTTTATTTTGATGAAAAATATATATACAGAACATTTATGCATTTCAGTATTATCTGAGCAAATTTCATATAATTCTGTTTAATGTTGATCGTTGTACAGTATTAATACTGGTGTTAGTATAAACCCTCTATCAATAAGTCAGACAGTTACAAACTACTCAAGACTGCTCCAGTGGCTTAGTGGTTCACACCCCAGCTGAATCTTACCAAAGACTTATAAAAATGGTACTAGCAGCTGCTTTGCTTGGCGATCAGCATTAAGATGTTAGTGTTAGGACTAGTTGGCCTGGTGTCAGGATAATGTGACTGGGTGGGAGGGACATCATGCTATTTATCTGCGGCATGATGCCCCAGTGTTTACATCACTATAAACTGTCACACTGCAGACATCGTAGCGATATGACTGAATTTTTTAACGCTATGTTAAAAGTCGAAAAACACATACACACACACACACACAAACAACTCAGCATGTGGATGTATGTCATGTGAAAACTCAGCACTAACAGGGTTAAGATAGCAATATGATTTTTAATGCGTGTTTTCTATGCTCTGTTGGGCAATGAGGTTGCCATAAATGTACAAACAATAATATATATATATATATATATATATATATATATATATATATATATATATATATATATATATATATATATACTTATACTTAAGTTACACAGTCCATATAAAACCCATTACAAACGGCTGCAAAGAAGTAAAATGTGCTATGCCAAATAAGACAGATGTTAACAAGGAATAAATACACTGTTACATGCTACACATGTTCCCAAGTTAAATACACTGTACATGCTATACATGTTCCCAAGTTGAAAATGTTGGGTAAACATCGTAGGGCAGTTCAGGGTCTTGAAGTAAGAACTCTGTCTACCTGTTCACAAAATAGGAACAACTATTTTGTTGTTTTTTTCAATTAAAGAATTAAATGAGATATATAAAAACATTCTGTATGAACTGAGAACTATGGAGAAGTCTGTATATTGTTAAGCGTGGCACTCAGCATTAAGAGGTTAGTGTTAGGACTGGTCGGCCTGGTGTCAGGATAATGTGACTGGATGGGACATCATGCCACATGTCTGTGGCATGATGCCCCAGTGCTAGACATCACTATAAACTGTCACACTGCAGACATCGTAGCGATATGACTGAAAAATTGTTAATGCTACGTTAAAAATCTAAATCACACACATACACACATGAATAAAGTAAATGAAAACTACACTAAAAGAGAAGAGAATGACTAACACAGATTAAATTTAAATTAAGGAGATAACAAATCTAGATGTGAACATAACTTATGTCTTTATGTGGGGGTGGGGGGTGCTGTTACACCATGGCAGCATGCTAGATAGACTCACTAAAATGTCTTCATGTGTGGCGGGGGGCATGGCTGGTGCAGGGACTTTTATGGCAGCACGCAAGATAGACTCATTGGAATGTCTTCATGCGTGTTGGGAGGTGGGGGTGTCATGGATGGTGGAGCGACTGTTACACTATGTCAGCACACTAGATAGACTCTAACTGGAATGTCTTTCTGTGGGGAGTATGGATAGTGTGGGGTCGTTATATCATGGAGGCGCAAGAGATGAATAGATTCACTGGAATGGGGACATAAAAATATAAATCTTACATGACATCACAAACCAAAAGGTGACAAAACAGACACTAACAATTGTGATTCCAAAAATTTACACTGACACTATGACACAACACAACAACTTAAAAACCTAGATAGTTTAACTTTACTTTTTTTTACTTTACCCAATTTTGTGAATGTTGATTTTGCATATATTAACTGAAATAGAGTAACTCATTTTATATTTGATCCAATAAATGCCAGTCATTAACAATTATACAGGGATAAAAAAATGTACAGCAAATGCATCACAAAACAAGCATACAAGAAAAGGACAAAAATGGCAAGGAACAATATTAAATTTAAAAAAGGGCATGGAAACTGGCCAACAGGTGTAATGCCTGAGGAGGGAAGCAAAAGACCGATTTTAATAAACTTTTATGTTTCAGGGACTGAAAGAATGGATGCACAGCAATAGGAATCTAAACCAGAATATCCTTTCCAAACAAAGATGAACTCCATTAAAAATTATTTTATCCAAACTCTTTTGATGTTTTACAGGGTTATGAAAACAAGCATTGACAGACCAATGGGGATCCAGTGGACCATGATAAATAGGCTCGAAGATCTGGACTTTGCTGATGACGTCTGCCTCCTGTCACATACCTGGGGAGACATGCAGAAGAAAACGACCCTGCTACAAGAAACTGCTAGCAAAGTAGGCTTATCCATCAATGGCAAGAAGACCAAGTCTATGCACATGAATGCTCAGCAAACAGACCCCATCACTCTGGAAGGACAAGCACTGGATGATGCTGAAGTATTCACCTATCTTGGAAGCGAGGTGAGCAACAAAGGAGGAACAGATGAGGACATCAGAGCCAGAATCCGCAAAGCATGTCACTCCTTCTCAACACCAAGATACGCATATTCAATACCAATGTGAAGACAGTGTTGCTCTATGGCTCTGAGTCATGGAAATGAACAAAGGCACTGGACCAGAAGCTCCAAGTCTTCATCAACAAGTGCTTGAGACAGATCCTTCACATCTGGTGGCCTGAGAAAGTGTCCAATGAAGAACTCTGGAAAGGACAAAGCAAGAGCCGATCACTGTAACCATCTCTAGAAGGAAATGGTGATGGGTGGGCCACACTTGGAGAAAAGGCAGCAGTAGCATCGCGAAGCACGCCCTAGAGTGGAATCCCCAAGGAAAGAGAAATAGAGGACGCCCTGCCAACACATGGAGAAGAACACTCGATGCCGAGCTGAAAACCATGAAACTATGGTGGGGAGAAGTAAAGAAAGTGGCACAGGACAGGGACCGATGGAGGGCAGCGGTGGACGCCCTATGTGCCAACTTGGCACGAAGAGGATTAAAGTAAAAGTAAAGTTTCATGTTTTAAAAATATACCCACACAAACTATACAAACTCGGGGGGGGGGGGGTATATGCCCACACAAATTATACAAACTGAGGGAACCACATAATGATTTAAAAGCCTTTACATTTCTGGACCAAGGGAGGTTCTCTCACAGGGCTGCTATTTTTCTTGTGGCTGGGAAACTGGAGATGTCTGCACAAATAAACAAAGTTTTACCTGGCAGTACTTAGAAAATGAATAGCAACAGCATTATAGATAACACAATATACACTTCATTAAACACTAGTGTAAAATTGTGTTCACCTTTCATCTGACATCATTAAAACAACTATTGTATCAAACATAATCCTGCATGTTCTTACAAGGCAATAATTTTTTGCTTCTAGATTCAAAAGGCTGTAAGTCTTGCCTCAGTCATCTTGCCCACTGCTCCCATCAAGGGAAACACTGTAAATCAAAACATTTTAGTGACTTTGGCAGAAAACTATATTCACACTTTTATTTTTAAAAATCTGTGATTTAAGTATTAAGATTCCATTATTTGTTTGTTGCTGGTTTTAACGAGGTCCTATAAGATGTTATTGACTACAAATATATCATGCTGAGGAACTGAGAGCTAAGTTCCTTTCCCTGGGTCACATGAAGGCAGCTGACCTGTGCAGGCATGGAACCTTTGACCGAGATTAAGTCAGACACTCTACCAACTCTCAGCTAATTATATTTACAAAAACTCCCTAACATACTAAATTAGGCTCATTCATAAAGAACTATGATGTACATTATTTTCTCTGTGTGTAATTGGAATAAGGATACAAGGTTTTTATGGCCAACATTATTCTATATACAACAGTGTGGCGTCAAAATGGCCATATGAAATGAAAAAGAACATATCCTGTAGGGGGTGTTACGTGTCTAGGCTCATACAAAAAGTAACATGAAAAGAGTGAAGAAAAAAAGCTTTGTAAAATTTAACAAATAATTTATTTCCCTAGAAAAACAAGGTAAAAATGAGAAAAAGGACTTACAGTTTATGAATCAAATCCAAAAATTACTCCAAGAATTAAAAAATTGAAGAAGTATCAATGAAAAGTCCTAAATGAATCTCTGTTTAAGTCCCAGTGAAATAAAAATGGAGGGCGATGACGTTTGTCGTGACCTTCAAAGTGTTGCTATGTCAACAGTTCCTTGTTGAATCACAGAAAAATATTCCAGTATAGAATTTCTGAAAAAATTTTGATAAATTTCCTTGTCCAAGAATTTCTGTATGAGCACTAGTATTTTCCAGGGAAATAATCAATAATTCCATAAAATAAAAATTTAACTCAAACTGGTCACAACAAGACACCTTTAAGTGTTGAAGATTTTTAGCCCCACTGGCTAGTTCTTCTCAAGAAAACGATTATACAGTAAGTTAAGATGCAAAACAGGTTCTCATATGAGGGTCACATCCTAGAACTATGTAGAATATTTTTTACATGCTAATTATCACGTACTTTAGGTATGGCCTTGCTTCCACTGAATGACTCTTACTCTTAGAATGAATAAAAAATAAATTTTAAAAAGTTGTTTACTAGAACTTTATCTGATTTCTGAACCAAGGTCAGAAACTAGATACAATGTTTCAACTACTGGTTTGTTTATCAAGTCAAACATAACTGAACGGAATTTCTAAAAAATTATCAAACCCAGTAGACAAAGTTATCATTACAATAACATGTAATGAAATAAAATAAAATTTAAAAACATTTAAAACTAACAAACAAGTAATTAAATCACATATACATAACACTTCCCCCCATAATAGAAAAAGAAAGATTTATATAATAAAGCTTTCTTTTTACCATAGATTAATTATATGAGGTAAAAAAAAAAATTACATAAGAAGAACTCTTATGAATTATACAAAGTGTACATGAAATAATATTTCTATACATGGGAAAGTGCATCTGCTATTATATTGTCTTTTCCCTTGATGTGCCTGAAGTCAATATTATATTCCTGTAACAATAAACTCCACCTTAATAACCTCTGATTTTTGTTTTTCATCTTGTCGATGAAAGTAAGGGGGCTGTGATCACTAAACACAATAATCGGAGAAGGAGCTGAACTAATGTAACCTTCAAAATGTTGTAATGCCACTATCAAAGCCAAACATTCCTTCTCAATTCTTGAATAATTTCTTTGGCACTTATTTAATTTTTTTTTAGAAAAATAGCACACTGGATGATCTATACCATATTTGTCCTCCAGATTCAATACTCCACCAACCCCAACATCACTTGCATCAACAGACGGTTTAAATGATTAACTGAAATTTGGAGCTGTAAGAACTGGTGCACTCTTAAGTATGGCTTTTAATTTATCAAAAGCCTCCTGACATTTTTTGGTCCAAAGAAACTTGGTTTTTTTGCTCAATAAACTTGTCAGGAGTTCAGCAATTATAGAAAAATTGGAACAAAATTTCCGACAGTATCCAGCCATACCTAAAACTCGCATCAGTTGCTTTTTACTGACACGCGAAGGGAATTCAGAGATAGCCTTGACCTTAGCATCTATAGGTTCGATTTGTCCATGTCCCACAATATGTCCTAGAAATGTTACACAAGAACGGCAGAACTCACTTTTGGATAAATTGATTGTCAAACCTGCATCAGTGAGTCTGTCAAAGAATTTCCGAATTGTTGCTAGATGTTCTTTCCAGGTGTCATTGTAGATGATGACATCATCGATGTAAGCATCACAATTATCTAGACCAGGGGTAATCATATTCATTAAACGTTGAAAAGTACTTGGTGAACCTTTCATTCCAAACAGCATCACTTTATATTGATAAAGTCCATCTGGAGTCACAAATGCCGAAATTTCCTTTGCCCTTTCTGTCAGAGGAATTTGCCAGAATCCTTTCAGAAGGTCAAATATGGTGACATACTTGGCATTTCCAATTTTATCAATGCAGTCATTGATTCTTGGTAATGGAAATGAATCTGTTTTAGTCACACTGTTCACCATCTGGTTTCAGAACAATTATTCATTGTGATCTCCAGTCACTTTTACTGGGCTCTATGAAATCATTCTCCAACAAATACTGAATTTCTTTTTTCAAGTATTCCTGTTTGAGAGGGTTCATCCTGTATGGGTAATGTTTCACAGGTTTGGAATTTACAATTTCAACGTCATGAAAAATTTTGTTTGTTCTCGTAGGAACATCTGCAAAAAAGTGCTCATATTTAATTAATACCTGTATCAGTTCATTCCTTTCTTGATGTTGCAAATGTGAAAGTTTCTGGTCCAGATTATTCATAATTTCTGCATTTCAAAGATTTGTCACTCCAAAATCAATAGAGTCTGATTGCATTCCTTCACTTCAATCCCCATTGAGTAGGACAGGTACAACTAAATTAATTGCATGATCAACTCAGCTATCTCTCTCAACATACTCCTTTAACATGTTTATGTGGCAAAGTTGTTTTTGTTTTCACCTCCCAGGAGTATTTATGATGTAATTTAAATCATTTACTTTCTTTTCAACCTGTAGGGACCATAATACCTGGCCTGAAGAGGATTTTGTGGAATGGGCAAGAGAGCCAAAACTCTATTACCAAGCTGAAAACTCCTTTCCTTTGTATTTTTATCATACCTGAATTTCAGTTTTGACTGAGTAGAGTGCAGATTTGCTCTTGCAACCTTGCAGGCCTTTGACAACTTATGCTTAAAATTGCACACATAATCGAGAAGATTGATTTCAGCATCTTCATTAGAAAGAAGTTTCTTTTTCAACAACTTCAATGGCCATGCACAGTGTGTCCAAAAACTAGTTCAAAGGGACTGAATCCTAAAGATTTTTGACCTGACTCCCTAACAGCAAACAATAGTAAATGAATGTCTTCATCCCAATCTTTACCTGTATCAAAACAATATGATCGAATCATATTTTTCAAAGTCTGATGAAATCATTCTAAAGCCCCTTGGCTCTCAGGGTAATAGGCAGAAGATCTGAATTGTCAGATGCCTAATTCGTACATAACTTGCTGGAAAATTCCAGACATAAATTTTGACCCTTGATCAGATTGGACAGATTTGGGAAGGCCAAATTGAGTAAAAAACTTTATCAAAGATTTTACTATTGTTTTAGTTTTTATATTCCTCAAAGGTATTGCCTCTGGGAATCTTGTTGACGCACACATAATGGTCAACAAATATTGGTTGCCTGACTTGGTCTTAGGTAAGGGACCAAAACCAATCTACCATTATTCTGCTAAATGGTTCGTCAAATGCAGGAATAGGTTGCAGATGAGCCTTAGGTATCTTCTGATTGGGTTTTCCTACCATTTGACAAGTATGACAAGATCTGCAGTATTTACAAACATCACTTTTGATTTTTGGTCAATAAAAGTGATTCAAGATCTTGTGATAAGTCTTATTAATCCCTAAATGAGCAGCCAAAGGAGTTTCATGGGCCAGACTAAGAATTTCCTGTCTGTAAGATTTTGGAACTACAAGTTCACTGACAACTCATCACCAGCAGGTACCTTGGAAGGTCTCCATTTTCTCATAAGAATTCCATTTTTAATGAAATAACAGACAGGTACTTCAGTTGCTTCAGTTTCACTAATGCCTCTTTGAAACAAACAGGAGATCTCAGAATCTTTCTCCTGTTCGACGACAAGCGATTGTCGTTTGTTACCCTGATTAGAATAAAGAGAATGAGTAGTTAAAAGAGGATCACTGTGATCAATACCTTCTGACTGATCCAAACAAGGAGTGAAAGTGACCTCATCAAAAGCCTGACCAATACATGTGTCAGCTAAAAGAATACTTTCCTTATCAACATTATTCTCAAGAGCTTTCTTTGCCATAGCTCTAGTAACTGCACAAGCTGGGTATAAATCAGGGAATTCTTTTTCAACTGGATCAACTTTCTGATTTAAAGAAAGCTTGTCAGTCACAAGTGGATTAACCACAACCTGAACTCCAGCTAGGTTATTGCCTAGTAATAAATGAATGCCCTCAACGGGTAAAAAATACACTGTTCCGACTGTCACAGTTCCTGAGACTAAGTCTGATGACAAATTTACAGAATGGAGAGGAACATTAACAAAGCCGCACTCTACTCTCTGAATAAGAACACTCTCATTAGAGGAAGACTTCTCAGAAAAAGGTATAGTACCTGATAATAAAAGACTCTGAGAAGCTCCTGTGTCCCTAAAAATTTTAATAGGAATAGGATTGGCCAAATCATCCAAGAGTAATATAGAACCTTTCGACATGAATGGTTCATAATTCTCCATAATAAAAATCAGACTGGGGTTTATGAGACCCAACAAATGTATTGCTTTCAATACATGACTGTGACCGTAACCTCTTAGAAATACGAGCATTTGCGATAGGTCTGTCTTGATTCTGATGCTTATTTTTCAATTTGAAGCAATCAGAAATAATGTGTCCTTTCTTCTTGCAACAGGTACACGTAGGAAGAGACAAGGACTTTTGATCAAGCTTATCAGAAGCTTGATTTTTAAAAGTTGTGCCAGATTGAGATTTAGAACGGCTCGTATTAGGCTGAAAGACCTTTTTACCAGAAAAGACTGCTGAGTGGAAGACTTGCCTACAAAAGGAACCTAATGAGCTAATGAATGCTCGTCAGCAGCACGAGCAGCATTTGCCAAGGTTTCAATCTTATGCTCGTCAAGATAAGTCTTAATGTCACTATGGACACAGTTCTATAACTCTTTAAGTAATACTAGTTGTCTGAGACTTTCATAATCTTGATCAACTTTCTTGGCTAAGCACCACCTATCAAATAACTGCTCTTTTTCTCTTGCAAATTCGACCTAAGTTTGTCCAGCTTCTTTTCTACAGTTCCCAAATTTTTGCTGATAAGTCTCAGGGACTGACGCAGAACCCTTTAAGATGCATTCCTTAACCAGATCATAGTCAGCACTTTGCTGTACTGACAAGGATGCATAGATATTTCTGGCTTTGCCAAAAAGTGCACACTGTAATAATTGAGTCCAATGCTCCCTTGGCCATTTCCAATTTTCAGCAACTTTTTCAAAATAAGGAAAATATTTGTCTACTTCTTTTCTGCTAAATGGGGGCACTAACCTAAAATTCATAGTAATATCAAAACTTGAATTTGTATGTGAAATGGGAACATGCATTTCACTTGCCAGCTCTATTTCTTTCATTCTAAACGGATATTCCCTCTCTTCCTTCTCTCTTTGCATTTGCATCTCTCTCTCTCTCTCTCTCTCTCTCTCTTATCTAATTGCATTTGTTCTTTCTGTAACTGCATTTGTCTCTCTTTCTCTTTCTTCCTTATCTAATTGAATTTGTATTTGTTTCTCCTCTTTCTGTCTCTCTCTCTCTCCTCTTTCTCAAATTGTAACTGCATTTGTTTTTCTTCTTTATCTTTCTGAAATTCCAGCTTTCTTAACTCTAATTCCATCTTGTATTTTAATTTTAATTCCTTTACTTTTATGTCAGTCTGATACAGACTTACTGATCAAAACCAAAACACATTTATCCAAAACATCCTTTTCTACCAAATACAGGACCAAAATGTTTTTTATTTCTAGCTTTGTTAAAGAAGCTTTTGCCTCAGAAAGATCATATTTTCTGTCAAGTTCAAGCAATTCATCTTTTTTCAAACAATCCAACTGTTCCTGGGTAGGATTTGAAGATAGATCTCCACTTTTGATAACATTGTAAAAAAGCCTGTTGATTTCACCAAAAGATTTCAAAAAAATGTGAAATAATACTTGGAATTTAAAACATTCTGAAAACTAGGGAAATTTAAATTTCAAAAAACAAAATTTTCTGAAATATTTTAGCCAAAATCCATATATCCCAAGGAAGAGCAACCCAATTTTCTTGTTATGTGTCAAGGCTCGTACAAAAAGTAACAAGAAAAGAGTGAAGACAACAAGCTTGTAAAATTTAACAAATAATTTATTTCCCTAGAAAAACAAGGTAAAAATGAGAAAAAGGACTTACGGGTTTATGAATCAAATCCAAAAATTAATCCAAGAATTAAAAAATAGAAGACCTATCAATGAAAAGTCCTAAATGTATCTGTGTTTGAATCCCGATGAAATCAAAATGGAGGGCGATGACGTTTGTCGTGACCCTCAAAGTGTTGCCATGTCAACAGTTCCTTGTTGAATCACAGAAAATAATATTCCAGTTTAGAATTTCTGAATAAATTTTGATAAATTTCCTTGTCCAAGAATTTCTGTATGAACACTAGTATTTTCCAAGGAAAGAATCACTAATTCCATAAAATAAAAAAATTTAACTCAAACTGGTCATAACAAGACACCTTTAATTAAGTGCTGAAGATTTTTAGCCCCACTGGCTAGTTCTTCTCAAGAAAACAGTTATACAGTAAGTTAAGACACAAAACAGATTCCCGTATGAGGGTCAGGTGGTTACCTCCTAGAACAACATAGAATATTTTTTATATGCTAATTACCACATACCCTAGGTATGGCCTTGATTCCACTGAATGAATCTTACTCTTAGAATGAATAAAAAAAAAAATTTTTAAAAGTTGTTTACTAACCAAGGTCAGAAACTAGATACAATGTTTCAACTACTGGTTGTTTATCAAGTCAAACAGAACTGAACTGAATTTCTAAACAAAATATCAAATCCAGTAGACAATGTTAACATGTAATGGAATAAAATAAAAAAATTTTAAAAAATTTAAACTAACGAACAAGTAATTAAATTACATATACATAACAGGGGCAAAACTGAGATGTAGCAACATAAAAAAGCAAACCTTAAAGTAAGTTTAAATGCTATACTTTTTTCTTGTGATAGTCCTATCCAAGCATGTGCTGAAAAATGAACCCCTCATCCAAGCATTTCTGAAGGATGAGGGGTATTACTGGAGTAAAGCCAGAGGCTGAGCATGTATACATAGCATGTTACTTTGTCATTGGCAGAAACAGGCGCTCTTCAAAGAAAAGGAAACTTTTTATCAGTCACATGACGTGTCACCTAAAGTATCCTATATAAACAAGCCACCCGCACGAGGTACCTAATAGTTTAAAGTGAAATGTTTTGTTGTCTATATAAGACAGGGAGGGAAAACCCCACTGTAGTAAAACCTCTACTTGCAACAAAGAATGGGTGGGTGTATACATGCTCAGACTCTGGCTTTACTCCTTCACAAATGCTTGGATGAGGGGTTCATTATTTTCCATAAAGCCTTCAGCCTCACATGTGTACATAGCATCTTTAAAGATAGACAACAAAACATCTGCTAAAAACATCAACAGGAAAAAGGGAACACATGTTAACCTATAAATCATAATCAAACAAAAATTATTATACATATGCTATTAATAACTGCTTCAGCAAAACCCATACTATTAGCCTGAATATCCCACAGATAAAATTTGTGAAAAGTCTTTACTGATGTCCAGTCTGCTGTTTTCAAGACATTGTGCAAGGAACAGCCTTGTCTGAAATCAGCTGATGCTGCAGCAGTTCTGTAAGAATGAGCTTTGAATAACTATGAGATACCTTTTGCAGGTGGCTTGTTTATATAGGATACTTCAGGTGACACATGTGACTCCTAAAAAAGTTTCCTTTTCTTTGAAGAACACCTGTTTTCACCAATGACAGAGTAACATGCTATGTATACATATGATGCCAAAGGCTTTACAGAAAATAATGGACAAAACCCATATTTTTAAAAAAATTTTAATTTTCTTTTTTTATAAATTATCTGAACCGCTTTTGTACAAGCTTATAAACTTTACTTCAGGGGTAACTCTACTGCAGAAAAAATGACATCATGGTGTCCCCAGAGCCACAAACAACAACCAGTGGGCAAAAACATTATAAATTTGGCAATATGGAATCTAAATCATGAAATTATTCTGAAAAGGAACTGTATATGAATGCTAAAACACCAAGTTTATTAATTAGTTTCAACAAATCACTTGAATTTTCTCCGTAGTTGGAACTGTTTCATCGTTTTTCTGACCACCACTTGCACTCTAAATGACCAGTGATTTAAGGTTGCTCTTTGATTACCCCTTGATTGTTGTGACTACATAAGCCATTTTCTTGTTTGTATATATTTAATTTAACTGTGTGTTTAAATTTTGTCAATGTTTGTAAGCCATACTGTAGATAATGTAAACAGAATGTTTACATAGCTAACTTTTGTCCATGACTGTGAGTTGTAAATAGACTGTTTACATAGCGTTTGAGTTTGGAACATTTTAGGCCCAGTCTTATGATTCTTATCCAAGTTAAATGAAAACATGGATAAATTGGGATTTGATAAACATACAATTCTTTCTTATTTTTATTGTCAACTCATTGAAAGACATTCTGGATTGCATCACTGTATTACAGTGTCTCTTGAATTTTCACTTTGTAGAGAAATAAACTACTTGATGATTTTTACTTAAATTGTTGGTTTCACTTTTTTCCTGTTACATAATTTAAGACTCAAAGTCTTAACAAGATACAAAACCTAAGTGATCCTACTAGTTAATCATATTCACACTGTAAATTAAGTCAGTTCAAAGAGTTTTTCCACCTCACCAGATTTATGACCCAGGCAATATTGCAACTGAAAACTCGGGTCCAAAAGTATGTGTACATGATGGACCTAAAACTAATATTAAAGAGAATGTAAACTATGATTATAACAATGCAATATGTGTTTTACTGTAAAATATGTCCATAATGAACTCTGCATAATGGATACCATAAATTCAAAATGTTTTATCATCAATTCACTACATCCTCACAGCAAATTCTTTTGAGTTTTTCAATTGCATGAATTCCAATTTAAGACAACACTGTCTGAAAAGTGCCAGAATTCAAACTTCTTCATAAGCAAAGTAAAATACATCTCAATAACGCTACAGACAACAGTGGCCATTATATTCATCAATTATTCCGACTCAACATGTTATTGATTATCTTTTAAATTACATCAAGTGTGACCAATATAAAACCAGCTTATTGGGTTGTGCTTCAGCAAAGCGTATGAAAAACAGCCTAGAAGTCATTAACTTGTTCACAAAAATCAATATTACCTGTGCACAATGCGCAACAACCTGCCAACAGGCAAAGAGAATGTACCAGCAGACCAACATGCCAACAGACCCAGGTAATGTTCAAGCAGACCAACCTACCTCCAGACCCAGGTAATTTGCTAGCAGACCAACCTGCCTCCAGACCCAGGTAACACACCAGCAAATATCAAACTGTCAACAGACTGAGATAACGTGCCAACAAAACCACCCTACCAACAGATCCCCATAATATGCTGGCTGTCTACCAGACACATGGAATGCACAACATCATCCTGCCCAAGAAACCTGGTAATATGTCAACATATCAATCTGTCAAAAGACCCAGGTAATGTGCTGGCAGACCAACTTAACTTTAAATCCATGTAATCCGCCAGCACAACAATCCTCTTAATGAACTAGCAGATCAACTTTCCAAAAGAACCAAGTAATGTACCAGAAGATCAATCTGTCAAAAGACCCAGGTAGTGTTCCAGCAAGCCACCTTAACTACAAAATCATGTAGTCCACCAGCACACCAACCTACCAAGAGATCCAGGTAATGAACTAACAGATCAAATTTCCACAAAACCCAGGTAATGAACTAGATCAATTTGTCCACAGACCTCATAATATGCCTGTGGATCAACCTACCAAAAGACCCAGGTAATGTTCAAGAAGACCAACCTGTCAGCAGACCTAGGTAATGCGCCTGCAGACCAACCTGTGAAAAACAAACAGGTAATGTGCTGGCAGACCAACCTGTGAAAAAAAAACAGGTAATGTGCTGGCACACCAACCTATGAAAAAAAAACAGGTAATGTGCTGGCACACCAACTTGCCACTAAAACCAAGGAATGCAAAAGATCAACCTGCCAAAGAACTTTGGCAATATGCCAGCATATCAACCTGTCAACAGACTTATGTGCTGGCAGACAAACCTGCCAAAAGAACAAGGTAATGTACCAACATATCAATCTGTCAACAGACCCAGGTAATGTGCCAGCAGATCAACCTGCCAGACCAACTTGCCAAAATACTCTAGTAATGTGCCAACCTGCCAACAGTAATCCAGGGTCTGCACTGTTTGCTTAAAATGAGTAGCAGAACACCAAATTTACCTATAAACTGGATCCAACTGCAAACAATATCAACCAAGATCTGCTATGGCAAAATACACTTGCAATTCATTATCAATGTTTTTGTTCCACTGATTAGTCCATGTCAATGTGGCCATAAAGCGCTATTTACCCAAATTAAAAAATGACTGTTGTTCTAAAATAGGACTAATATAGTTTAACCCAAGTCTATTCCATAGATGTGTTCCTTAGGTTATGGCGCAAATCTAAATTGGCATATATTAAAAGTAAAAAAAGAAAAGAGCAAACAGAGAGATGTTAACACAGTGACAACTAAGACAGTACCATGCTCTCTTGGAGAGCAATGAGATATGCATACATGAATATACATGAGCTGCATTTAAGTCACAGCCCATGGCACCAGCGATGACATAACAATTAGCATAGTGGTACAAATTGAATGTTATTTCTTCATTATAAATGGAATTAAAATGAAAATGAAAGTGTGTAAATCATATTGTTGTAAAGTAAGCATCACCTGTACTAAAAAAGTTTTAACTTAATGCCTACATGAAAACCTCTATGACTTGTACATTTACGAAATGCACAAACCCAGATCTGCTAATGGCAAATCAAGGTATGTGTCATTTGCAGCTGGATGTCTCTTGAATGACAGCAAGTGTAAAAAAAGGCCTGATATTCAGGCACATAATGTACCATAAGATGTGGGTCTATACAATAAACCCTGACCATAAGATGTGGGTCTATACAATAAACCCTGACCATAAGATGTGGGTCTATACAATAAACCCTGACCATAAGATCTCGGTCTATACAATAAACCCTGACCATAAGATCTCGGTCTATACAATAAACCCTGATCTGCTGGTAAATAAGATCTGGGTCTATGCTATTTATAGTAACATTTGCATCATACATGAATCAATATGTTGTCCCATACATGTGTCCTTTGTTTTCCCAAAGATATTACTGTACCTTCTTATTTCAAGAAATAATAACAGCTCCAAAATACCTGTACATAATGAACTGCATCTAATAAATTTTAAGACTCTCCAATATCGTCCCATTAACTCTTAGACTGCACATACTATAACCTGGGTGTGAGAAATGGTCATTTTAGGCCTGGTCTTGTGAACAGTCTTGGATCCAAGTACAGTAAACCTGGCTAGATTCTATTCACACCTATGCCAGTAAATGATTACTTTTTATCACCAGCTAAGACCATATATAACTGATCAACATTTAATAACATTGGCTTGGGCTACAGAATACTATTGCATTGATCAACAACAGTTAATAACATAGGTTTGGACAACAGAGTACCACTGATTGGATTATTAGGTGTCTTTAATCATGCTTAATTAGCTGCAAGGATTTTATCTAATGGTGGGCCCTCACCACTGTCACTAAACTATGGGCAGAGTCCAGAAAAAAGGTGGCTAGGATATTGGTTATTTACCAATCACTTAAATGTGTCAAATATTTCCAGCTCCATTGTTTAAGCTAAATTGAAATCATAATCCTCAAAAGATGTCTCCCCTAGCTGCATGAGCATTACTCTGTTGATTATTTCTGAACTTAAAATGTTCATTATGTGTGTATGAATATTGTTCTGTGCTGAAAAATCCCCTTTCACAGCTGAGTAATTTTGATCAAAGATTCTTATTTTTTCAATGTATGGTAACCCTTTGAGTGCTATACAGTTTCAAAGCACAAGATTCCTCCGGAATTGCTGGGGAAAAGAAATGAAAATTGCACTCTACTTTGAATTGCTGTCTTTTAATTAGGCTTGGTATTCTGCCTTATGTACATTTAATTTCGAAAAACCACTGAATGGGGGCTGCCCAACATGCTATCTGTTTTTGTCAATCTTGCATGTACATCAAACTCATACTGAATATCATTTACGGGTTCAAAATCACTAACTACCATTTCCAGTAAGATTTTCACAGCTCCACTAATCTGATATACTTCAAAATAATTTTAAATTCATTGTTATCATCATTATCATCAGTCAGTATTTGCTGAAGAAACCCATCCTCTTAAGATGAACCATCTTGAGAGTCAGCTATTTGGGGTTATCTAGGTAGCCCATATTTTAAACAAGTATTTGTAAAAACTCCCTTAATGAATGCAAGGTTAAAACAATGACTGAAAGCTTGCTCCAGGGCCTAATGTACCAATAAAATTTTGTTTAAAACCCATTCATGACAAGCTTATGTACCCAAACATGTAAACAGTTGTCTACCTGGAAATAACAGTGCTACAACACCTACCAGCAGCATGACGTATGTCACAACAAGCACTTTAATGGTCAACAGTTAAATAAACATTGTAAACAGTAACACACAGGGTACACTTTTATAAATACAACTTTAAAACTGATTTGTAAGAGTTTTCTCATGCATTACTGCTTTTCAAATGCATGAATTTGTACCAATTTTGCGTGATTTGCACACTCACATGCCCCGGCAGCATCTCATGTATTACTGCTTTTCAAATGCATATATTTGTACCAATTTTGTGTGATTTGCACACTTGCATGACCTGGCTGCATCTCTGTAACTTGTCCTTATTGACATTTATTTTTACTTTAAAAAGATATTCATAATACCATTGTTTTTGTAATCAGCAAATCATTTTCATTAACAGATATCTATACATTGTAATAAATCAATATTTCAAAGGACAAGATGGTAGTCTTTACCAGCAGCAAGTCCAGATAATCAATATTTCAAAGGACAAGATGATAGTCTTTACCAGCAGTAAGTCCAGATAATCAAAATTTCAAAGGACAAGATGGTAGTCTTTACCAGCAGTAAGTCCAGATAATCAAAATTTCAAAGGACAAGATGGTTGTCTTTACCAGCAGTGTCCAGATAATCAAAATTTCAAAGGACAAGATGGTAGTCTTTACCAGCAGTAAGTCCAGATAATCAATATTTCAAAGGACAAGATGGTAGTCTTTACCAGCAGTAAGTCCAGATAATCAATATTTTACTTTATTTACTAAAGATATATTTCCTTATTATAAGGCCCAACTCTTTCTTAAAATCTGATCATGCTGGACACCAAATCTGACCACTAAAGAAATACAAAAAAAATGTTGCACATGAATTACCACAGATTTTGGTATGGAAATGTCTATTTGCATGAGCATCATGTGCCAACTTTCCCGCAACAGAAAAGATTATCTGTACGACTACTGATTAATGCATTAGCATGGAGTTTACAATATTCTGATTGACGTAAACTCTTAGTTAAATATAACATATACCCATCAATGCCATTAAAAGTTTGATGACTGATTAATGAGTTGCACACCATAAAATATTTCCACAGCATCTATTTCGTACAACTACCATGTACTAAATTTTACAAAGACTATATGCACAGCTGCCATGTACCTACTGTCACTTACAATATTTGCATTTCGACCAGCGTCTGTCTCACAGCTAGCATAACAGTTATGATAATTTGTATGAACAATTAAAGGCTAGTCATGAATTAGTGGCTTTCCAAAAGGAAAACATTTTGATAATTCAATCTTATTATGTCTTTCTAGCCATAACACATGCAATGAACTATCATCTTTTAATGTAATCGAGTGGAAATAGGTCAATCTATTAAATAAAAGATTCTGGATCAATTAACACACAGTTGTTTTTTTTTTTTATTTATGCATGTTATCTTGAATTAAGAAAGAATTATTTTACTTAGATTTAGTGTGTGAATCTATAATTTTTGCATATGCTTTATTGTCTTGACATTAGAAAGAATTATGTTACTAAGATTTAATGGTGAATGTACACCAAACAATGCAGAACAGAAACAGTAAACAGATGACATTATCTAAGAAATCTACTACTGTCAAACTGAATACATTTTAGCTAGCCAATGCACTGGAGCATAAAATATGAAGAAAATCTGTTCCACATGAATAAGGGAAAATGTTCATTGATTGGGTGACAATAATGGAAATTTTTACCTAAGTGAATCACTCTACATTTATTTAAAAATTTACATTTCTACTTTAGGGGAAGGAATAAAGCACTGTGTGTGTGTGATTTAGATTTTTCACACAGCCTTAAGACTCTGAGTCAAATCGCTATGACGTCAGCAGTGTGGCAGTTAATAGTGATGTCTAGCACTAAGGCAACATGCTGCAGACAAGTATCATAATGTCCCAACCAGTCACATTATCCTGACACCAGGCCGACCAGTCCTAACACTAACTTCTTAATGATGAGCGCCAATCAAGGCAGCTTAAGTACCATTTTTATAAGTCTCTGGTATGATCCACCCAGAGTTCAAACCCACAACCTCCTGCATCCACTTGGACCATCCAAGTGGTCGAATATAGCAATATACAAGTTTTAACAACAATGCCTTGCAAATATGGAATTTAAGGTAGTATGAATTGCATTACATAAATTATGTATATGGCAGTCATGTGAATAGTCTTTTAGATGAGGTACATGGCAGTCATGTGAATAGTCTTTTTAGATGAGGTACATGGCAGTCATGAGAATAGTCTTTTCAGATGAGGTACATGGCAGTCATGTGAATAGTCTTTTTAGATGAGGTACATGGCAGTCATGAGAATAGTCTTTTCAGATGAGGGAAATGGCAGTCATGAGAATAGTCTTTTCAGATGAGGGAAATGGCAGTCATGTGAATAGTCTTCTTTTTGGTTAAGGTACATGGCAGTTATGTGAATAGTCTTTTTAGATGAGGTGCATGGCAGTCATGTGAACAGTTTTCCCTGGTTACAATACACGGAAGCCATGAAAAAAGCCTAGGCCTTTATTTTTATATTTCCTGGTAACCTTTTGTGGAATAATAATGACTGAAAATGATGAATTAATGTAAGCATGATACAAAATGACTTTTAAAAACATCTCCAACTACCAATGCTAGACATACATAAATGTATAAATGTAAATAAATACATTCTATTTTATGCTAGTATGAATTACTGGATTTGCCAAGTAAAATAACTTTGATAATTCACTTATGTGATATAATTTCACTGCCATGTTGACAACAAGATAACCGTGATAAAAAAGTTATTCTTAGATGTTTACATTGCCAAGTAGAATATGGCTGCCTCCAATTAAAGAAGACTAAGAGTTGAAATACGAAGGCACAAATTATTTTTTTCTTAATGTGCTGTTTTACTTAGAATTGGGAAGAAGACTTATGTTACTATTTATATTTTCTGTGCTAATAATCACAAAACACAGCAGTATTGCACGTGTTTGCCAAATTACACAACCACCACTCACCCACCCTGTCAGCCACATTTATGAACTGACCAATCACATTTCTGCAGTAATTACTCGCAAGACCTAATTGAATGCACCCACCTTAGAAACTTAGAAATGCATATTATAGTTGATTAAACTGAATCTTTGAATACAAACATTGAAAAAAAATTATGGGTCTAATTTTTATAACATTCTTAAGTTAAACTTGTCATAACAACAATTTTCAACAAATATAAACATGAACATGCTAATAAATTAGGAGCATATACGACACTTTGCAACAGAAGCAATACTATGACATCACAGGTATACTGCAGATGTACTAATGTAACAAGATCACTGGCCTGACTGTGGGGGTGGGATATATGAAGGCAGAGCTAAGAAATCTATCAATATATAATAGACTTATAACAAAATAAGGTCTGTTTGCCATTTGTGACTCACTCATTTAAAAATCCCTGATTTCTAATACAATTTTTTGGCCTGTAGTGACTGATACCTATTTTTTAAATCACTGTCTGGAATCGGATTGTCCATTATGTCATCTCAAAAAATGATTTAAAAAAAAATATCAACCCTTCCCAAGGGTAAGTCAGTTAACATTAACTTTGTTGGGGTGGCCTATTAAAATCGCTTCATTATCAGCAATATTGATTCTGACCCCCAAAATCCTCCTACTATATATGTACATTGCTCAAATTCCCATCTGCTTAAAAAAATTAATGACATCAAATAGCACAATTTTATTTTTGTTATCATTTATGTTCCAAATAAACTATTACCTCAATGATCCAACTAAATTGTCCCTACCTCCTCTTCGTCATCCTCTTCGTGCATCTCTTTTAAAGTCAATGATTCAACTTTGTGGGAATTTTCCCCCTCAGCATCAGATTCAGACATTGAGAGTGTGGTCTTTTCCACCTGATTGTTTTCATCGCTATTCACTAAGGTTCCCAGTGTTGCATTTTCATCCTTCTTCTGGTCTTTAGATTTCACAGGTTTTTCATTAGTGTCATCTGCAACTCCATCACCAAACCTTAGTTTTCTTGCAAACTTGTTCCCCATTTGCCCTATATTCCACACCTGCTCTAATTTTTATTTGAAGTGACCAAATAGATTTTAGTATAACATGTGTGTCTACATGCTCCTGGTACTCCAAATATTACATAACTCTGGTATGTCACTTGATTCAATAAACTTCTGTGTCCTGGTACTCCTAATATTACATAATGCTGGTATGTCACTTGATTCAATACACTCCTGTGGGAATATTTTGAAATTTGACCCTTTTAAAGCAAAACCTGTGTATCATGCTATCATAAAATTATCTCAAACCAGCACATAATAATTGTTATAACAGAGTTTTAAGTACTGTCATTTGTCACAGTACTGCTATCATTGCATCTTCACCAGAGTGAAGACAAATTTAAAGCCCTCTAAACAGTGCCACAGGCTATTACAGAGTAAGTACTAACATGTCCGCAGCTGTAAAATCCACCATGCTGACATATCCTTAGGCTTGTAAGCTTAATGATTGTCTAGACTGATGATGTCCATGATGGATAATCTGTCACCAACCACTAAGGCATGCCTGTACATATTTCTCTTTCACTGCCCTTCTCTTCCTAACTGCTTCCATTGTTTCCACATTTACTTAATATCATGTCAAACACTAGTTACATATCTCTTTCTCAGAACAAATGATACAATCAAGAAAGTGTTCAAGTCCAAATGAGCCAGAAAAAATCAATAATTTCTGTAAATGTAATGAAATGCTACACATCCAGCATGCAGCACTCTATACTGGCTAATGGTGGCTGAAAAGGAACAGGCTAGTGTTGATTGAACAGCAATTGGCTGGTATTGGTTGAAAAGCAACTGACTAATGGTGGCTGAAAAGCAAATGGCTAGTATTGGTTGAAAAGCAAGTAGCTAATGGTGGTTGAAGAGCAAATAGCTAATGTTGGTTGAAAAGCAACTGGCTAATGGTGGTTGAAGAGCAACTGGCTAGTATTGGTTGAAAAGCGACTGGCTAATGGTGGTTGAAAAGCAACTGACTAATGGTGGTTGAAGAGCAACTGGCTAATGGTGCTTTGCAAGCAGTGTTTATTCTAGAACAGAAAATATAAGAGAAAAATACCCCTCCACTTGAAGAACAAGGGGGGATTTTCTTATATAAGGATTTAAGAAATAAATATGACCTAAACCAGAGGTCTTTAACTCAAATCACCATGAGGGCCACATGAGGACTAGTACATTGGCCCAAAAGCTGCATCACTGAGAAAAATTTGCATTATTAATTATTTCACAAATTCTGAGTGTCATTGCGGGATGCAAGAAATAACTCCAGGGGCATCATGTTTGAGACCTCTGGCCTAAACGCAGAGTTTGTAAACATGATGCATGACTTTTGTGCACTGTTTGCCTCTTCTAAAACAAGACTGTCAAGAACTGTGTCGACAAATTTTTCGAGTCTGTTATTTACTTTATCTATCACTGATGTGACTTCCTATGCAAATGCATTGTCATCTCTTCACAGTTCATATTCTTTCAGAATACACTGCTGCCATAAGGCTGAACTGAGTGAGATGCTGTATGTATGGTTTTCCCCACAATCTGAACATATGGCTTATAACAGTCTACACTCCTGTTTCTGAAAGATGAAAAGGATCAGTTCACTTGTGTTGTATTATTCCTAACATTGTTTCTACAAGTCTTATATTTTGTTATCACAGTTCCATACTATTAATTTTTTAAATACTGGAAACAAATGTTAAGATGTAATTTGGATAAAATAAAAATAACAATCTAAAACTATTTTGTTAAGGATCCAAGGTCCAAGGATTTAGGGGATAAAACCAAGAAACTTGTCTCTTTTAACAAGCCAAATACCAGTCTTCAACTGTTTTATTGGTTTGGTTTGGTTTAGTTCAGTTTTGTGTTGGGTGCAATGTAACCTTCTAAACTTTGATGATTACATTATGCCAAGACAAGTACAAGACACACTATCGCAACCAGTTGTGCCCAAGGACATGCTATGATAGCAATCCAGGCTGATCCAATGGAAGTCATGTGATCACAAGCCCAATACTTTGCTACTGAGGCACCATCACTCCTCTGATGACAGTTCAGTCCTATTAATGACATAATTGTGAAACTGCCAATCTGCCACTGAAAAAAGAAATCATTACTAATCATAAAACAACCAAAGACATGACTTCTGCTGTCAAATTTTAACTTTAAATCTGACAAACACTGTCCTGTAATCAAGGTCTTTTCATGTTGCGCTTATTCACCATCTCTTCTCTTATAAAATGAAATAACTTGTATTTTCTTCCTGGTCCAAGTTCACAACTAATCAAATTTAATTATTTTAGCCAATATTTCAAACAATAAACATAAATCCCTTGGGCCTAGACCCATAAGGGGGGCCCGGGCCAAACAACTTTTTAATTTTATAAACGAAAAATTTTGCTTGAACAAGAACTAGGAGAGGCCTGGGTGTTTCTTACCCCAGGGCCCATGATTGCTCTCTATGGTCCTGTTTACAACACAGCAACATGAATAAATTATTTACTTTGGTTTGTTGCTTTAAAGCACTGCAACACAAGTAGGTTATTTGGTTTGGTTTGTTGCTTTAAAGCACTGCAACACAAGTAGATTATTTGGTTTGGTTTGGCACTTTACAGCACAGCAACACAAGTAGGTTACTTAATACCTAGGCAACTGGGGTAATGTGCCTCTCACAAGAATACATCAAGGTCACTGACCCAGGCTGATCAGGGTAGGATTTAAACACATACCCTTTTGGTCTCTAGTCTGGCATGTTAACCACTGACCCATCCCTAGTCATCTGACATTAAAATTTGAAAAAGCAAAAAATTTAAAGTGACTAATTTGGACATAATAAATTGTGAACTTTCCACATTAACTTGTCCCTATTTTCACCAACTTCCTTGCATGGACCCTGTTACACTAACTTTTACTTCAATCCACTAAGTCCTTTTGAACTTATTTAGCATATATAAGTTTGTGATAAAAGCAGGTCACACAGATGGACAGACATTACTTCTGTGATGTTAAACAAGATGAACAATTAATGTTACATGTATGTTATGTTTATCTTCAATTGCAGAAGTGTGTGCTGCATTTCCTTCCATGAATGATGCTGTTCAAAAGATATGGAGCTGGAGGAAGCTTGCTGACAGCATACCTAAGAACAGACATGAATAAATAACTTCCTGGAATATGGAAGGTGTATAAAAAGATTGGAAGGAATGAACATTGTAGAATTTATAAAGCTGAACTGGAGGTGATGGAGACCGAGGAGTTACCTTACTGAGGACTACATTATTTGGCTGAGAAAATCCAGATTGTTTTATGGTCTGTGTACTGTCTCCAAATTTACATTACAGATCTGATAAGGATAAAATCTGTGGAATTTATATTACCTTTTCAAGTGACCTTATACTTGATGATAGTTACCTTGAACTTAGTGATAAGAAACAAGGCATCTAGCTAGGGGTTCATAGTAATGAATGCCAAATTCACCATTGGCAATTGAACTTACCTTGAACTTAGTGGTAAGAAACAAGGCATCTAGCTAGGGGTTCATAGTAATGAATGCCAAATTCACCATTGGCAACTGATCACCACAGATGATTATTTTTATCAGAAACTTTCAGTGATTGGAAATTCTATTAGGTTTGTTTTTTAAATGGACCCAGATTTTAAATAAAAAGTCAGAAACATTGTTACAGAATTCTCCCACAGTCATCAAAAAGAGGTCATCATTAAAAACAATGCTGATAACAATTTGACTGTGGCTACATCAGTCATCATGGACAAATAACCAACTACTACTAATCAACTCTACCCACAAACAAAAAGCAGACATGCTAGGCATTGATACACATTGTAATGTTGTTGGATTACTTTTTTACCATAAACAGCTTCATTTTTCTTTGATTTGAGCAAAACAAATCCAGGACAGGGTAAAATATTATTCAAGTTGCTTGAAACTTTAGTGACTCATGCTGAAAAGCATTGGTACTGAATTTGCAACACATAAAGTACAGTATGAGGTTAGGGTTAGGGTTAGGGTTAGGTTTTTGATATATCAAGTGTTTGATATATCATTTTCTTGTAACACATAAAGTACAGTATGAGAAAAGTGTGATGTAGCATTTTCTTGCAACATGTAAAGTACAGTATGAGAAAAGTGTGTGATGTAGCATTTTCTTTGCAACACATAAAGTACAGTATGAGAAAAGTGTTTGATATAGCATTTTCTTGCAACACATACAGTATGAGAAAAGTATGATGTAACATTTTCTTGCAACACATATTGTAGAGTTGGAGAAAAGTGTATCATATAGCATTTTCTTGCAACATGAAGTACAGCAGGAGAAAAGTGTATGATGTAGCATTTTCTTCATTCCTTTCCTGAAGAATGATCCTGCAAAATGTATGGAGGCTAAATTCATAATATTTTTTTGGCTATTTCCCATTAAATATCAATAGCATTATGGTAAATAAACACATTTCTACAGCCATAAGTCATGGTATAATGAAGATTCATATACTTTTATCTATAAAATATTAACGTTGCCAAGGGCAAAAGAATGGATGCATAATTGTGATATTTGTCCTTGATTAATAATTATAAATTATCAGCTCTGAAAAACAATGGATGTAAAGAAAGACTTACGCAGAAAAGTCAAGAAAATATTTCCCCCCTCTTAAAGGGGTTCTACTGCATAATTTTTCAAACATTTTTCTTTGCTTTCATTTCTGTTTGGTTCCAAATGTCAAAAATACTTTAAACTAAGCTTGTATTGAATCTAATAATGTTGAAAATCACATTTAAAGATGGCCACGCTATGACATACATATAGCTTTCCTAGACTAAATATACAGCTTGACTATAGTATGATCACATATCAAAATAGTAATCCTGGCATGAGACTGGATGTTGATGCATTCATATTAATTTATGTGATAATAAAAGACTAAGTACTACTGTCACCGATGGGACTAATAGTTTTAATGCACACTAAAGTACTCTTTGAAGTAAAAGTTTTTATAAGCAGTTTTAGAACACTGGATAAAGCAAGCAATTTGGTGTGTTATGCAATCATGGAGAGGTCATCTCAAAGTGTTACAGATTAAAAGTTTACATGGTCACAGCTCTCTCTCTCTCTTAAAATTAAATGATCAGCCCCCCAAACCATATGTTTATTTGTATGGTACACACAAATACTCATCCCAAATTCATACATACATTTAATGTTAATAAGTGAAGCTGTACAGGAGTTTTACAGTGAACAACACGATAAGTAGATCCACAGACACAGAAGGACAAAGTAAATCTCATACCATCAACTTAGTGGCAAGATATTATAAACAGAAATATAGTCATAACTCTTGACTCCTTTCCAAACAATAAATGGAATTATCAAGAGGGAAATGAAATATACTTTAAAGGAGTGTATATGTGTGTATGTGATTTGGATTTTTCAGTCATATCGCTATGATGTCTGCAGTGTGGCAGTTTATAGCGATGTCTAGCACTGGGGCATCATGCCACAGAAATGTAGCATGATGTCCCACCCAGTCACATTATCCTGACACCAGGCCAACCAGTCCTAACACTAACCTCTTAATGCTGAGTGCCAAGCGAGGCAGCTGTTAGTACCATTTTAAAGTCTTTGGTATGACTCAGCCGGGGTTCGAACCCGTGACCTCTCCCGCATTCGAGGCGGATGTTCTAACCACTAGGCCACCAGAGCAGTCATACTTTAAAAGAACCAAGTATGGTTCACTCCACTTAGATTGAAATAACAATAGTAACCTGCAGGTTCATGGATTTTTCTCCTGGTTGCATGAAGGTGAAAACCTGCCCATTTAAGGGGAGGGAGGGGGCTGGAAAAAAAAACTTTACCCCAAAAACTATAAATTCCCAATCTTCTGATAGCCTCCAAACAATATTGCTCTAATTTGTGGAAAAAGAACATATTATATCCAATTATAGTATTTGAGGAAAAAAATGGTCTTGAGATAATACAGAACAAATATTTCTGGTCTGAAAATAAATCCATGGTGATCCCCTCCCCTTGTACAAAAATGATTGTTTTGTCCCTTAGCACAGTTTCTTCTTCTCCATACATACTGCAATTGTAGAAAATATAAAAGATGGTCTTAAACTGCCACAATAGTTTTTTTTAAAATATTAAAATAAGTTTCTACCTAGTTCATGTTAAATGTGCTTGTTTGCTAATTGAATTGTAGTGACTTGGATATAATCAATCTTCAGAATTCAAAAATATCTAATAATCTGGACCAGAAACTTTCACATCTACAGCCACAAGGAGTGAACTAAAACTGCTATTATTTGAATATAAGCACTTGTTTCCAGATGTTCCAACATGAACAAATAAAATCTTCATGATGCTGAAATTGTTGATTCCACACCTGAGAAACAGCATCCTTATCAGGGAATCCTCTCGAGCAGTAATGTTTGAAAAAAGAAATTTACAATTTGCTAGAAAATGGTTTATAGAATCCTGAATTCCCTGTGCCTATCAATAAGAAAATATAGTTTCTTTGGTCTGGAAAATGTCCAGAGGTTTTTGATAAATTAAAGACCATGCTTAAGAGTATACCAGTTCTTTCAGCTCCAAATTTCAGTCAATCATTTAAACCGTCTGTTGATGCAAGTGATGTTGGGGTTGGTGGAGTATTGAATCTAGAGGGCAAATATGGGATAGATCATCCAGTGTGCTATTTTTCTAAAAAAAAATTAAACAAGAACCAGAGAAATTACTCCACAATCAAGAAGGAATTTTTGGCTTTGATATTGGTTTTGCAACACTTTGAGTGTATATTATTTCTCCTTCTCCAATTATTGTATTCAGTAATGACAACCCATTCACTATCCTTAGCAAGATGAAAAACAAAAATCAAAGGTTTTTAAAGTGTAGTTTGATGTTGCAGGAATACAATACTGACATCATGCACATCAAGGGAAAAGTTAATCTAATTACAGGTATACTTTCATGTGTACAGAAGTATTATATTGCTTCATTATATTTTGTGTCATTTATATCTTTCATTTTTATTATACGGGGAGGTGTTATGTATATTTAATTTGTATTGCTTGTTGGCTTTTCTAAGAGATTATATGTTATGTATATCTGTATTTTGTATCTGACCTTGTCCAAAATCAAAATTGTGTACCTGACCAGTGACAATTATTTTGAAAACAACATAAAATATAAGTAATATTTCTCCATCATTGTGGATTAAATATTCAGGCCATTAGTATGCAGTAGTAAACAAATCTACTTCAACTTAAGTTAAAGATACAGTCTAGATTCTGACCCTAGAAACTTTCATAATGGGCATTTTCTGTTAAACTAACAGAGTATTTTCAGAGAATGATAATTGTGACCTTGATCAAATAGATGTGTATACAATCTTGTTTACCAAAAATTTATTCATTTCTGCCTTAACATCTGAAGCAGAAGCAGTTTTATTGTTGTGTTCAGTTTTTGATTTGGGTGGACTAATTTATTAAAATTATTAGTCATTGGAATTTTATTAACTTTGTTATGGGTGGACCAGGATTGCATATTCAACATTCCTTTGCAATCCTGCACCATCTCCAAACAGCTCATATATTTGAACACTGGGATTGTGTAAAGGCATTCTCATCAGCATTTGACTCAATTGATTTGCAAAGCAGCTTATTTTCTCTATTAGCAAGACAAAACAAAAGAAAAAAATCAATATCAGCCAGTCAAAGTATTGTAAGATTGGTGTATGCTGCTCAGTGGCATCAACAAAGGATTGCAATGGAATGCTGAGTATACAATCCTGATCCATTCATAACCATGGAATGCTGAATATACAATCCTGATCCATTCATAACCATGGAATGCTACATATACAATCCTGATCCATTCATAACAATGGAATGCTGAACATACAATCCTGATCCTTCATAACCATGGAATGCTGCATATACAATCGTGATCCATTCATAACCATGGAATGCTGAATATACAATCCTGATCCATTCATAACCATGGAATTCTGAATATACAATCCTGATCCATTCATAACCATGGAATGCTGAATATATAATCCTGATCCTGTTATGTATATTTAATTGTTTATCTGCTAGTTTTAAAAAAATTTTTATTCCATTACATGTTATTGTAATGTAACATTGTTTACTGGACTTGACTTTGTCCTGAATTGAGTTCAGTTCTGTTTGACCTAATTAACTTTTTAAAAAAAATTTATTTCATTGATGTAAACAACTAATAATAGCTTCATTATCCTCTATGGGTATGAGTTCATTGACCAAATTATTATGCAGGTAAACATGTTGATTTAGGTCAGGGTTTTGGGGATTCCAAAGTGAATTTTGTAGGGTATTATGTTTTAAATAAACAAGGCTTATTAAATCACGCTAGAAAGTTATTTTCCATTAGGTAATGGTTGTTTTTAGAAAATGCTAATTTGTGACCTGAGGTCAAACAGAGAACTATATTATCTTGGGACTGTCAGAATTTTACCAGTTATGCTTTAATATCTGGTGCTTTAAACTGTATTATGTTGTGACCTGTTTTGGCTGAACTTTACTTTCTTCAAATTATTGATTTCAAGTGATTATTTTCTCTGGAAATACAAAAGTGCTCTGACAAAATTCTTGGATAAAGAGATTTATTGAAATTTATACTGAATTCAAACCTGGAATAATATTTCTGTGATTCAACAAGAGACTGCTGACACATCAGTACGATACAAGCCATAACAGACACATCATCACCTTCAATTTTAAATCTCTTCGGGACTTGAACTGAATTTTATTCAGGACTTTTTATTAAATGTGCCTTTATATTTTGACCTAGAGTCCATTAATCAGAATGTTTTGTATCCATTAAAAAAAATTGCGACTGAATTTCATACCCTCATTTTAGAAATGGTCCATAAAAATGCAGTCCCCTTGTTAACCAGTCCAAAAGGGATAGGAACAAAAATGTGTTCAAATTAATGAACATACACTGAATATCATGTGTGATACACGTGAGAGTGTTATTTTACCTTAAAAATCTGGATAATTATTATACATGTACTGAATATAAGATCTGTGTGCTTTAAAAAAAAATGCATTCCAAAAATTCCAAGTCTCTCATTCTTAATGTTACATTATATGAACATTTTACGAAGGATATATTTAGCATGGTGAAGGATATCTTTTTGGCCAAACCACTCAATACTATCAACTTACATGGAGTTAATACCAAGTACAATTTTGTAAACAATGTATAATGTATAACTTTAATTTTGACACCTAACTTCCTTTAAATCTGACACAATAACAAACTTTTAAAAATGTTGTATTCAAAAATTCATCAAATACTGATAGAACTGTGTTAAAATGACACAATGAATAGAATGATCCATAATGGAACTCAATCTTCCAAGGACATTAACTCCTGAAACAGAGACGGGTTTCTGACCGTAGTCAAACAGACTTACCTCCCCTGCTAAGTCTAATACCGCTGCAGTACTGAACATTCTATGGCTGCCTGCACTACAGGAGTGAAACAATGCACCACCACATCAATAATTTAGCTGTTTTGATACATACAAAAGCTGAAAAATCCATACAAAATAATACTTACCTTATAAAGTAATCTGTAATCTTCAACAGCCATGAATAATTAATTTGCCTCTTTATTCTCTAAATGACTATTTTCATTATGCCAAAAAAATCCATGCTAAAGTTCAGAAAAAGTATACAGACCCCAAATGGAATGCATCACATCTTAGGATCAAAATTTTAAATTTAAACTTCATACACTAAGAAAGGGAATAGTAACAGACATGTATTGTAATATACATGCCACTGTGGAAGATCTGGCAATTTTACTTTTGGTGGCAAGCAATTCATGTCCAGCACAGAAAATTATTCTTACAAAAAATTAATTTGGGTAACAGAACATGGGGGGGGGTGGGGGTGTGGGGGGTGCAATCTTTAAGCCTTTCACTGACAGAATCACATTATTTCTGGATGTGGGTTCTCAACATTTCCTTTATTTTCATCTTGAACAAATGAACAAAAACCAACTTTAACACATTTACATTATTCATACAGGAGTATATTGCCTATAGTAAATGTGTTTTGTAAGCCAAATAGTCATAGCAAATCAACAACGTTTCACCTCCTTGACAGAACTGACAGCCACAATAAAAAGAGAGAACAGGGGCAGATCGGGGAGGGTTTACCCAGCACCCACCTCACTTAATAAAAAGTGTAAAACAACTGGAGTGTTTTCTAGAGCAAGTTTAAAGTTAGATGTTTAACATTATGCCCTGAAACACTTCAAATGCAGGTTCTTCTGGGCTCTTTTCCCCCATAGGCCACCATTAGGAATTATCTCCCACATACCTACTTGTACACACTCCTTGTAAACAAAATTTCTGGATCAAACCTGCATGGAGCCAAATAGTAAATCAAATGAAGTCAAACATGAGTACTGTTCATTCTAAGCATATGACCCAAACATGAGTACTGTTCATTCTAAGCATATGACCCACACCATAACAATGCATCTATACAAGAGATAACTTGTAAAACTAGAGTACCATACACAGTACATTATATGCAAAGTTATGTTTATAGCCCACTATGCTAATACAGTACAGCTCTGGAAGAAAAGTTCCACACAGCACTTTCTTTTGGAGTTGTGTCTGACCATCATCATGGTGCGGATAAAGTGGGCGTGACTTACTGTTTATAACCCCAGCAAGAATGCGCTAAAGGGTTTCACTGAGAGAGACAGACAGAGAATAAAATGTATTAAATCATCAAATTATTTTGAGAGAGAGAGTATAAAATGTATTAAATCATCAAATTCTTTGGAGAGGGAGAGGAGTGATGTGCTCCTGACTGCTGAAAACATGTCAATCTGTACTCATAATTTCATTATACATGAATTCTCTCACCCCATAAAATGCTATATAAACAATGACATATTTATCATGAGTAAGTTTCTCATGCAGCCACTACTTTTGTTTAGAAAAAAAGCATGAGCAAATTAGTCAAATATGAACAAGCATGTCTGTTGAATCAAGACATAGCGACATTAAAGACATATTGTTAGCGAAGATGTTCTTTGCCCAAACCATCCCTCAAAATCCCTAATAATGCATTTAGAGATGGTTTACCCACTTCACTGCATAATGCAACACAAAAAAAACTCTAATTTTAATATCGACAATATCCTCAGCCATGTAGCTGATAGAGCAACACATCTTTCCTATAAATAAGTCTTTTAATTGGACTGACCTAAAAAGACTGTCCAGGTATACAAGACTATTTCCTGCTTTTATCTGTTGAAACCATCTCTGATATTCTTCAGCATTAACAACAATTTCAAATTACACATATTAGATGACAGCTTGGCACCATTTTCATGTGGAACAAAGCAGGCATTGTAAGAAGTATTTTGGTGAAAACCCCATATCATAATGACCATCCATTTAAGGGGAGTAGTGACAACAAGAATTTTAACACAGCAGTTGTGGCAGCCATGTTGGATGTACAACTGACATCTTTTTCATTTAGAACCAACATAAGAAGTCTACTGGTGAAAACCCCATGTTGATATAGGCATCAATTTGGGAGTAGAGAATAAAATATTTTCAAGGCAACCACGATGGAGGCCATATTGTGAGGGTTAGTCATTTTTATTTAGGACAAAGCAGACACGATAAAAACTCTTCCTATCAAAGCCCCAATATCAAAATGACTCTCTCCTTAAGAAGAGTTGCTAATATGAGATTTTCAAGACGGCCACATATTGGATATCAGATCAGTATCATTTTAATTTAAGATCAATAAATATGATATAAGTCTTTTAGTGAAAACACCATGACAATATGACCAACCATTCAGGAGCAGCAGCAATGATTTTCAAGCCGGCCAATGTGGTAGCCATATTACACCTCAGATCAACACCGTTTTCATTCAGGACCAAGCAGACCTCATAAGAAGTCATTAAGTGAAAACCCCATATTGATGTGACCATCTATGTAGAAGGGGGTGACCGCGTGGTCTGAAGCGCTCACCGTTACGGATCACTGCCATCTCACCTCTGTCTGCGTGGGTTCAAGTCTCGGATTCGGCCAATGTGGGTATGTGAGAAAACTTGCCAGTAGCTTCTGATGGGTTGGTGGTTCCTTCCGGGGTTTTCCCAGATTCTTCCTCCACCATTTATACTGGCCGCCATGTATACCCTATCTTGTGCTGAAAAATGGCATTAATCCCTACAACAACAACATGTAGAAGAAGCAGTGACAAGATTTTCAAGATGGCCACCATTTTCATTTAGGACTAACTAGACATCATTATAAGTCTATTAGTGAAAACACCATATTTGAAAAACTATCCATTCTGGAGTAGTAGCGATAACATGTTCAAGATGGCTGCCATATTGGACATCAGATCGGCACCATTTTCTTTCAAGCCCAAGTAGACATCATAAGTCATTTAGTGAAAACCCCAAGTTGATATGATCATCATTCAGGAAGAGGAGTGATAAGAGTTTCAATTTCAAATCGGCAACATTTTCATTTAGAAGAAACAAAGTTCATTCCACACTGCATAGCGAATGAAATTCTCATCAGTTTCTCATTGAATTTTTACATCAGCATCTCAAAATGTCTCTAATGAATTCATTTTATGCATGAATGATTTAAACATAATTCATACTGACATACAGCTCAATGCCATCAATTCAAAACATGCTGATTAAAGACTGGTCTGTGTACACATTTGTCCTGAGTGCTGGAAGAGTCTATATCTGATAGTAAAAAGAAATCAGTGGGAGGCAACTAGGTTATGAACAAATAGGACAACAGTTCATTCCATAATAACAAATCAACTCTCCAAAAATTGGATGTAAACAGGCCTCCCTGTTTTAGAAAGTATTTAGTTACACTTTATCATGATTTAAAGGTGTTGAATACTTTGTGTGCGAAACAAAGAAGTTACTTGTAACTACATTTATTGAAGCAAAACTGAAAATTCAACAAGCTACAGATGTGGATTTCATTCATGGTGCTATGCAGAACAATCTTGAGACATTATAAGAAGTCTTTGTGAAAACTGCATGATGATACAACTATCAATTAGACATTGTAAGAAGTCTTAGTGAAAACCCCATGATGATACCACCATGAATTAGATGTTGTAAGAAGCCTTAGTGAAAACCCCATGATGATACCACCATGAATTAGACATTGTAA
>JAECUM010023068.1:0-24028 GCA_016617855.1 Megalonaias nervosa | reverse complement strand
TTCTCTTACCTCCCTTGCAACACAGATGTGCCTTGAAGTACGTTCATTGTATATTATGGAATTAAAACAACAAAACCAACTCCCCCACCCCCTCTCAACCCCCCTCAACCCCCAAACTATCATCAAAACGGCATTAGAATTTTATTTAAGTGATTATAGGTTTTGAAGGCCTGAAAACTTTATGTAAGTTTATATCGGTGTGCAAAATTTTATTAAACTGAAACGATGAAACGAACGTAACTTAAACTCTCCGCAACTTTTCATTCTTGTCCCGGTGAAGAAACCAACTGTCTGTCTGAACTGTACTGAAACGGCTGAATGCAACAATAAATTTTGTATATCCTGCCATTTAGATGACAAACCCTTGTTGGGAAAGCATTTGATAAGACTAACAACCTTAGTTTGATTCCAGCTTTCAATGATCTGTCTATGCTCTACCTATTTAACTCCTCCCAACCCCCAAACTATTAGCATGAATTATTTACGTGACATTGCTACAGATAATATTTTTCGCTGGTACCTAAATTTATTTTTTGGGAAAGGGTTCTTTTACTTGTACAAAATGTTTGTCTGCTGCGTATTAAATTCGTGGCTTGTAGCAACCATGAAATCTAAAAACATTGGTACCCCAATGCAAATAGCCAAATCGTACATGTATTCTTTAAACATCAACTACAAGGCTTTATGTGACTATAAGGTGTATCAATTCAACAAGTGTATTGTAACAGACTCTCTCTCTCTCTCTCTCTCTCTCTCTCTCTCTCTCGATCGATCGATTGGTTGATTGATTGATTGATTATTCAGAGCCCGCTTGCAACTTTAGAATCAACTAGGTAATTTGTAGTAAACAACTAACAGTCTCCAAATTCTTCCAGCAATATTGGATGATATATTATAAAAACTGAGTACGTAGGAGATAAAGTGAAGTGAAATTTATTATTGGAAGAGGGGCCCCGAGTGGCCAAGTTGTCTAAAGCGCTCTCCGTTACGGATCACTGCCATCTCATCTCTGTCTGCGTGGGTTCGAGTCTACGATTCGGCGAATGTGGATATGTGACAAAGCTTGCCAGTAGCTTCTCGTGGGTCGGTGGTTCTTTCCGGGTATTTCCCGGTTTCTTCCTCCACCATTAATACTGGCCGCCATGTATAGCCTATCGTGTGCTGAAAAATGGCGTTAAGCCCAACAACAACATTATTGGAAGCAATTCTTTTTGATTCTACGAGGAACATTATGCTGTACAGTTAGGATCAAAGATACACGTTGTAATGGCATCATCTTGTTTGGTGGGTTTTAAATTGATGCGAATCAATGGAGTTGTAAATTTTGTAAATTAGAAATTAAGAAATAAGTACACTTTATAATGGAGTATCCTCTATATGAGAAACAAGGACAACTACTTTTAAAAAAACTAAGACATCTTTGCAAGGACTTTGTAAATCTAAGTAACATTTTCAAATTTAATACTTTATTGACTGTCTTAACTTCATGTCATCATTGTAGGGGATTTCATATATGAACTGTTGAAAATGACAGGCACAAAAATAATGCTAAAAATGACTAGACTAGTATGCCTATATGTATTTACCATTACATCATAAACAGTTAGTCACTGCTGACTGTGGTTAACATAGTATACTTGTATATTAAGGGTAACAATATTTACACTGATGTAAGCATATCATTGGAAAAATTAGACATTACTTCCACTGGGTCAGTTAATAACTAATTTTATCACATAGTCGGTACACTTTGCCTATAGTGTGTGCAGTTTAATATTTTTGATATTATACATGTGAACATATCACTTTATGTGATTCTGATTGGTCCAAATAAGCCCATGAAACTATTGTGCAGTATTCTCTTTACTGGTTGGCTGCGATCGTGGGAATACTTTTTTTTTAACCCCGCCTTCTGGAATTTTTTGTTTTCGTTGAACATTTTTGGCCGCCATTTTTTTATTCGACTCGCGAAAGAGAATTGGGAAAAAATGGTCTCGTCTATTCAATATTGCCAATTTACCCCCACAGGGCTTTGTTATGTCATCTATAATATATCATAACAGGAAAAATGGCAAAACCCCCAAGACAAGAACAATAACAACAAGTAAAACTACTGGTATTGCTTAGAGATAACGAGAGTAGGGGTGGGGATGGATGGGCTATATATCTGTAGCAAGGAATCCACCCTATATACAAGCATGGTTTAAATGTGAACTTACTGAAGTAAATAAACTCACCTTTGTTCACAAAAGAATATAGACATATACCGGTCTCCCCAGCTGACAGAACTTTATCCAACAACAGCATATTTACGCGGTAAATATGTGATGCAAGTCCGACTCAAAAAGAGATTTGTTTACATGTTCTGTACAATCTAATGTTCCAAATCAAATACTGCAAATATCCGGTCACAAATACATTGCAGTAAATATGTGTATTTCTGCATCCAGTAATCTCCTTTTCACAAAAATATCGCAACAATGTAATGTTTAGTTGTGATGTGGAATTTCAACATAAACACTGGCACTGTATTGCTTAGGCCAACTCAAACCGATACTGTGCACCGTATCAAACAGTGTGACATCACACGCATTGGAGATTTTGTGTTGACAAATGTTTTGTCTTTTATAAAATGTTCTGTTTATTTGGATGGATGCTTATTCTTTGATTTATAGTTATCAAAAATATAAAATATACTTTTTGTCACGTTTGCTAAGCCCCATCTATAAAGCCATGTACAAGCTATAATCTACCTGTGTTGGGAATATTACTGCTGCCTTGTGTTTGATCTCTAAAGATTACAGCGGGGTTAGTGTTGAACTCTTACGCAAGGTTACCATGACCAGCCAGAGACCGGAAACTTGAGTCCGCAAAGGCGACCGCTCGCGTCACTTAATAAAGGCGTTCTGTTATCACACCTATACGTTAAGAGTTAGATCAAGGATCAAAAGGACAGTCCACGGGGTGAACGGGGCGTGTTCTCGTCCGTCCCCACGTTGACAGACAGCGAGAGGGACATTGTCCACTAAGTCTGATTGGATCGGTTCACAGCGATATCCAATCGAAATTGAGATGGAGGATGTGATTACAATTCAGACCCAAATGATACCTTCCGAAATCGTGAAGAGTAATTTAGTATTCTCCTGGAAGGATTGCAGATCAACAGGGTTTACTCCGAGGAAGAAGCCACTCGTAATCTGGCGGCGGAACTTAGAGGTAGATTCTAAAGAAAGACAAAACTTCGAAAAGTTCAGTAAGTTATTTGCTCGAATTTTGCAGAATATTACGGCATCATAATTGTAATTATTTTTAGTATGTACACTTAATTACTAGGATCGTTTAGTATGTAGAATTACCTTTGTAGTATTTCATTCACATGCATATTTGAGAAATGGGCTTAATGTAGAGAATTATTAGATGCGAGGCGGAATTATGTAGATTGTTGGCTTGTGGTCAGAATTAATTTTGTAATTCGCTATTAGGTTACTTCGTAGTAAACCAGTGCATTTATTAATGTTTATTATTATGTTAGAATCTACACATACTTGAATTGTGAATTTGGAAACATGGTTTAAGTATGTAAGATTAGTTACTATGGACGTATGCCTATATCAGAGCATGGATATTTGAATATTTGCGTACTTTGTATCAGTTGTAAGATAAAGAAATGCATCTGATTATTGTGATATTGTTTAGTATAACGGAATTAGGAATATGTACTGATGTGACGGAATTTATTGATGTATGTATAAGAAGTAATTGATACCGTGCTGTATTATGACGGATGTTTTACCGTAGAAGAACGTATGAGTATCTCGATGTGAACGAATGCATGACCGAAGAAATTTAATAGCCGTTATCTGATGACAGGTTGTGTGTAGTGAGATGAGAATGCTAACGAAAAAGATTGTACCGTCCTTGTGTTTTCACAGGAAGCTTTTTAGGGGACAAAGAACTTCCGGTTCCATTGTGTCCCAAGTCTTCAAGAGTTGGAGACGGAATTGAAACTGTAGCCAAGACAGTCGAAGTCGACAGAAGTGTAGTCGTGGGAAAGGAAGTGGAGGAGGAGGAGAAGGAGTCTAGAGAAAGTCGAAGAGGAGGAGGAGAATGCATTTGGAGAAAGGTCGGGGAGGAAGAGGAGAAGGAATTGGAAGAAATAAGAGAGAGAAAGGATACAACAGATGAGTAGAAATACAAGGACAGGTGGAAATCATTCTCATACTGCTAATCAAGTGATGCAATAGGCTTATTAAAGAGTCGAGCGGAAGGAGTGTAATTGGAAATTTGAGTCATTTGATTATTGAATTGTTATTAAATTTTTATTCATTGAATTTCAGCCTTTTTTGTATATTTAACCATCTAACCGTCGGCATTGCTGACTGGGGGCTCGGAGCTTTACATCTATCTTTCACTAAATTTAACTTCCAACAAAACAGAGCTTGGATGGAACTTCTATAATAGTTTAAATAAAATATAGGAAGCACCCTACCCCAACCATATACTTCGTCACACTTTTACTATTTCAACTTTGTTTGGGACTATTTTCTACGCACAACAATTGAAAGGTACAGCGTCTGTCAGAATGAACGAAATTATTCGTTCTTCTTTCTATCTAAATAATTTCTACTGAAATAAAACTATGTGATAAAAAGAATCTCAAATGAGTAATGATTTAGTATTAAAATTTACGAAACTCGTTAAATAATGTCCAGCTTTTGCTCGCCAAGGCTCGCAAAAGCTGGACATTATTCAACTCGTTTCATAATTTCAGTATTAAATCGTTACCCATTTGAGATCCTCTACAAATTACATGATACAAACAATTTAAAGGGTCAGTTTAAAACTAATTGAATTATATAATACAAACAATTTTACGGGTTAGTTTAATAACTAATTGAATTACATGATACAAGCAATGTAAAGGGTCAGTTTAATAGCTAATTGAATTACATGATATAAGAAATTTAATTTAGACAATACTTTAATAACTGATAAAATTACATGATATGATCCAACCATCGGACCAGTCTAGGTCAGCCTTCGTGATGTGTCGTTGGGGAAGGCACATTACTCCAAAATGCCTTGACACTAAATAACCTACATGTGTTGCTGTGCCGTAAAGCACCAAACCAAACATATATCATCAATTCTTTTTACAGAATCATTGTGATCACTTGGTAGATTCAGAAGGGCGATTGGGTAATGTCTCTTTTCTAAAGTGAATTTTTTTATATAAAAAAAATGTACGATGAGTCACTAGATAAGAAAAATTTTCCTATCAGTACCTGAATTCCTACACTATTCCTCTGTTGGTAAGTGTCTGTACCATAGGACAAGCGTCCCGAGTTGAATGCGCACGATAGACCTGCAATGGACAGAAGATGATAAATAAAAGAAGAGTATTACTGAAATTGCTGTTATTGTTGTTGTTGTTGCTGCTGCTGCTGCTGTTGTTGTTGTTGTTGTTGTTGTTGTTATTATTATTATTATTATTATTATTATTATTATTATTATTATTATTATTATTATATGGGGTCCTGGGTGGCCGAGTGGTCTAAAGCGCTCGCCTATACCGATTACTGCCATCTCACCTTTGTCCGCGTGGATTCGAGTCTCGGGCTCGGCCATTGTGGGTGTGTGGTAAAAACTTGCCAGTAGCTTCCAATGGGTCGGTGGTTCTTTTGGGGGTTTTCCCTTTTATTTCTCCACCAGTTACACTGGCCGCCATGTATAGCCTATCTTGAACTTAAAATGGCGTTAAACCCCCAAACAGCATTATTATTATTATTATTATTATTATTATTATTATTATTATTATATGATTACGATGATAAGGTAATAATATTAGTTAAATAACTGTAGTAACAGCAGCAGTAGTCATTGTTATGACAGTATCAACAAAAGCAGTATCAGCAGTGTTAAGTAGGGTAGTTGTTACTGTCATAGTAATCGTACAAGTGGCAGATGGTGGTTGTTTACCTTGATGGAAGTAACAACTGAATGCCTTTTTCTTTCTTTGTTTCTTCATTCCGATTTTTAAAATTGTTTTTCATCTCTTAAACGTCAGCCGAAGAGGGGAGGGGGATTATAAACTTCTTTAGGCATAAATTTATCCATGATACTTAAAATGTTATACCTTTATCGATACATTCTTCTCAGTAAAGAAACCCGCGAAACAGAGCTTAAAAGGTCGTGACTAATTCATACTAAATATACCCACTTTGGCTTTCTCAAAACTTCCTCAAAGGCAAGGTGAAGGGCACAGCACATCTATAACTCGTCAAGGTTATCCAGAGAAAAATATAGCCTACTGGCTTCTAACAGAGTGAGGAGAGCTTGCCTTTGTATATAGATATAATCTATGTACAGTCGACAAGACGCAAAACATTATCAGACCTTTAAACATGTTTTTAAAAGTTAACGCTTGTTATTATTTAACGAGAAGTTAATCTGTGATTCTGTGAAATAAATAGTGTCTTCTTTGAGCATCCGTCTCAGTTTTCAGTAAAAGTATTAAACATGTAAACGTTCTTTGGTTTTCTCCTCACCAATAAAGAATATATTAAGCAGGGATGGTGGTGGTTTCTATTGCTGATTCTATAGTGTATATTGCTTATAAAAGTAATTCGCACAGTGGTGAAAAAGCAACCATAAAACTATTACGCAAAATTGACAAAGGATGTGATTAGAAGTCAGGGTCTCGCAAAAGATCTTATCGACGACAGACGATTCATTAGAATTGTTTTAATTAGCATCATTGTTACTCCTACAAATTATATATTATCAACTGATTCTCAACCAGTTCATGACATAATACACCACTATCCACTGTTTCGCTTCTTACCGTTTACCCATTTACGTCTTTGTTCGATGAAAGTCGATAACTTTAATCAAATGACAAAAGCAATTATACAAAGAATGAAACAACCTTAAGTGTTGTATACAGTAATGTTGTAATATTGTAATGGTCGTATGTATATAGCGTAAATCGAGTTTGTAACATCTTAAGCTGATTAATGTGCTAACAATCGGTGCCTAAATAATGACTCAGAATAATCCGGTATGACTGGCATGGACAAATGAATATAATGAAACAGCATATCCTCATGCGTCAAATTATAATTTATAAAGGAAAACATAAACAAATTTGAAAGATTAGATCGAATTTTGGCAGTAAAATCATCTATTGTCCACTTCATCGACAAATAGAGGCTTTTATACACACTTTTTCATAAAGGGCCAGATCATCCACAAGATTTACACTTACTTTAACATATTGCCGTGTACCGTCTTGCCCACTGTGCAAACAATATCGATCAGGAAGTTTTAGAGTTTCGGTGCGACAGGCAAAAGAAATTAATCTTTAGCAGTCCAGTTGTTTGTCACCTAACCAAGTGAAACACACGGCTTGCTGAAATTTTAATGTAGGTCTCTAAACATGGCGACAGGCTTAGCAGAAACAGCTTTTGCCCTACCTGAAAAATATAGAGAATTTCCACTGCGGGCTTTAAGAATCACCGCTAGGTCCAAACTAGCCCAATATTTGGACCCGGATGGGGTTCTGACTCTTGTTAGTGATAACCTGGATATCGTGAACAACTACAATGGTTTGGCAGAGTTGATAGGATTTAGCTACATGGAGATACGGAACTTTATGCGAAGATCGAGCCCTACCACGGAGCTACTTGATTCATGGACAATTAAGGACCCACAAAACGCCACCCTTGGGAAGCTTTGGGATTACTTGTATCAGATGGAACGGTTGGACGTGCTCAACGACTGCCGCAGGACTGTGGGTGAGCATTCATGTTGCCCAATAATTGGGCGGGGTGGATGGGGGTGGCGAGGAAGGCAAGTATTAGGGTTATATGTACGTGAGTGTCATTAATGGGGTATGATGATGTGAATTACATTTAGTGTTTCGGGGTCGAGGTAGGAAGGGGATACGTGTGTATGTGTGTGTGTGTGTGTGTGTGTAAACGAAAAAGAGTATGACTGGCTTCCATGCATCTGTATACCGTATAATATACAGCATAAACCACAAGGATCCACTGTGACGGCATTTTTTAAAATTATTTTGATGTTGTTATCATTATTGTCAGTTTTTTTTTTATTTTTATCTCGTCGTCACCAGTTTTATCATCGTCATCTTTTTTATAGTATAAAATGTAGAAACATCTCCTGTAGGCCTATATGTCTCAAACGGTTTGTTTTACATGCACTGTAATTAGTGATTGTACTATTTTAAGCGTAAAAGCGGAGAGGGAGGGAGACTGAATAATTAAAAGTAGGAGAGATATTGTTACCTTGGGATACGTTCCATGACGATGTTTTTATATATAATTGACTTAGTACTTTAAGGATTTTACTCTCTTTGCCTTTATCTTTTGCTTTGTATGTTTTTGGGACACTGAAGATTGCTGATGTAGCCGAGACTGTGCCGATGTGCCATTAAAAATTTACATATATAATACATAAACACATACATGCTGTCTGTCTGTCTGACCCTCTCCCAAGTACAAGAATTGGTGTCCATACTCAATGGCGCTTATACTTTTTACCTCTGTGAAACGTCACACGCAGTGATATCAGTTTCTAAAAATAGCCATTCGGACCGGGCGAACCGGCGTAATGGCGTTCTGTGATCTTTTCCGTGTTATTATTCTTACTGAAAACCATGTACCAACCGCTAAATTTGTTCATCTGAATATAGATGTGCGTTCCAATATTTAGTTACAGCGGTGGTTAAGCCTGCAGACTGTATAAATCATATAATCAAATTTGATTTATCTTTCTAGAACAGTACAATAGCGAATATCGCCGTGACGTCATAGGGCATGATAAGGCGGGGGGTTCCCTAGTCTGGTTGGCAGAAAGACCATAGGCTTACTCCACATTTGATTGAATACGCTTGTTTACCAGAATATTATATATATATATATATATATATATATATATATATATATATATATATATATATATATATATATCACTGTTTAACAGTGAAATTTATTGCAGTAATCATTGATCAGGATAGGTCTTTATACAAAGACATGCAGTTAAGGCACTTCAAAACCAACACACCCACCCACATTAAAAAAAGTTTCCACGATGGAACCACGATAAGTTGTATTGTTTTGTCGTTAATAATGAGTAAAACAACATTAAACAATTCTCTCTCCAGCTGTTTATGCATATAATCTTTTATAAACAAAGGAAATGTAAAGTTCAATGATAAAACCTAACAACAACGTGCATCACCTTCTCCTTATTCTGCATCATGGGTTTATGATGATGATGATGATGACAATGAAGAAACGGATAATTGTCCATAGCTATTACATGCTAAGGAAACGAGGCAGCCAAGTTTCCTTTTGATGAAAATTTATGCGAGTGGCATATCATTGATACAGCATACATACTGTACAAATATTTTATTTATATCACATGCTAATACACATATTTGCCCTTTGAACAGAAAGCAGAAAGGATTGCAATGAAATTGGGTATCCTGTTAAATTCATTTAGAAAATGGGGATAATTTATACTCAATGATGATTAATGAGTGGAAATGCATCATTAATATATAGGCCTAGAATTAACAGCACGCACTTCCAATGTTTATATATGCGTATTATTGCACATGGGCAGATCACAATTTGATATGCCAATATTATACCAGTGGTATATCAAATTGCTTGATACCAAAACTGCAAAAGCCATGTTATTTAATATATATATATATATATATATATATATATATATATATATATAAGATCAGAATGTATATATATATATATATATATATATATATATATATATATATAAGGAAAGTGACAGTCTTAATGACCTAGATTATATACCCAACATCAATATTGGGTATACAATTGGCACTGCCTATTCAATGGCTTAAGCTGATATATAGATCATCTTCCTTCGTCGTCATGGTGGATCTGCCAATCAGAGCTCTGCCAACGCTTAGTTGTGATGTCATACAGGGAATCTCCGATGTTCCCTATACACAAACTGCTTGGATTTCATCAAACACACACACACACTCACAGAGAGAATATTTTGAGATGAAAATTCCAAGGGAACTGCACCACCCAACCCCCAATTATCGTGAAGTATTATTATATGTCATTCATGTTTTAACATATAAATAGAGAGGGATGTATGTAGGAAAGTGACTATTTCTTATACATGTATTTTGCTTAGCGCATAAAATTACATTCTGCTAAGTTGATGTGATGTTTTGTATATAGAACCTACACATGTTGCATTATATTCCATATATTAAAAAAAATGTATCAATGTTTTTTTGCTTGTTTGTTTGTTGCGTATTATGCATTAGTGATTTTATTACCCTATTCTGATTCTGATGTGTTAATCGGTAACAAAGTTAAGAAAAAAGGAGAGAAAATGTATGTGTTTATTTCAATGTCAGTTTTACAAACAAATCATAATTTTTGAATGACAGCATAGTTGTAAGCATGTATTGTTGAAAACAGCAATACAAAAACTGCTGTCCCTAATGACAAAAGCCACCCTTAAAATTATACTCATTTTACACACAAAAACTAACTGAAAAGGAAATAAAATAGATATAAATGATATTTATTTGGGGCACACACACACACACACACACACAATGTGTACATACAAGAGTTTTATTCAACATATATTGGAAAACAATACAAAAGGATGACAAAGAAATGTACAAAATTGTTACTGTACACACTCATATATTATAGGTGATTATATCAAAACATTAAAAAACAACTTTATTTTTGCATATATGTCGTTAACTACTATTTGTTATTAATCGCCTCTCTGTACTTTGTCCGAAAACAATATTGTCACATAGTGACATCATTGTGTATTTTTAGCACAAAGTGATTTCATTACAAGCACCATTGATCATACTTGTACAAGCCTCACCCACCTTTATGCCTCAAATGTCGTTAGTATGTGCTTACCAATTCCTCTTAGCATGTGACCTAATATAGTCAGATTGATTGTCAATTTCAGAGTGTAAGAGTCATTAACAGTAAGTGTCAGTTTCTGAGTTTAAGTGTCAGTTTCTCAGTTTCTGAGTTTGAGTTTCATTTTCAGAGTTTAAGTGTCATTATCCGAGTTTATGTGAAGCATATGGAGATGAATATGAGGCACCATAGTGGATAAAAGCCGGTCCAATGAGAAGGTTGCAGTTGAAATCTCAATGTCGTATGTTGAGAAATCCAATATTACATGTTGGGTCAAATTGCATGTCCTTAAGTTCCATTTTCTGGATCGAGATTTTAGATTTTATATGTTGAACTTATACAGTAGTGGTTTAAAGCTCTATTTCCTATGTCAACGTTTTACAGTGTATATTTTGAATTACAAAGCGGTGGTTTGAAATTTCAGTATCATATGTTGAGAATCCTTAATTCACACGTATGTAACTGTTTGTGATGAAAGTGGCGAGTATGTATTTAGATTTCATCTGTTGAATTTCACTGCAACGAGAAGTAGCCTCCTTGTTTAAAAATAACTGGTCCATTCACAAGAGCGACCTCTAGCGAAGAAATTCATAGTAATTCTTGACCTGTTAATGGTAACTTTCAAACTGTAAATGCATGAAATGTAATGGCGCCTCATAACTTAATACACATCTGACATGTTAAGTTGAAACTCAAGACATATGACATCAAAATTTCAACAACCGCCATGTAATTCAGAAGATACAATCTAAACACTCAACATTGGACATGGGATTTTCAACCAGCGTTGTGTAATTCAGCAGATGAAATCTAAATACTCAACATATGAAATGGAACTTTCAACATAAACTCTTTGAACAAATACGTAAATTAGGAATTCTCAACATATGACATTGAAATTTCAACCACCGATGTGTAATTCAAATGACATAATTGAAAACCTCAACATAGAAATATAATTTTCGACCACAATTGTTCTCAACTTAGAAAATAGAACTTTAAGGACAAGCATATTTGATACAATATGTGAAATTGGAATTCTGGACATATGACATTAAACTTTCAACGGCAACGTTCTGATTGGACCAGCTTTTGTCTGCTGTGGTTAGATGAGTAATAATTTCATTTTGGTCTTTCTTGAGAATCAACCTTAATACATAGAAAATACCAATTAGTGTGTAAACAGGTTGCCAGGTTGTATATATGTATGTAGGAGATAAGTATATCGGCACATCTACAGATAGACACGAAAGACGATATATTTATAGCGTGGTTTAAAATTGATAGAATAGAACAAAGCAGGCAAACTGTGTCCATTATAGGTACTGGTATAGTACTGTAATAGACTGACGATTAGCAAGATTTGCTTGTAGAAGCAAAAATGTGTATTGCCTATGCATCTATTTTTGTTGGTCTAAAACAAACAAAAATATAAAATTGTGCAATTTATGTAACTTATGTTTTTATGAAGAATGCGGACTAACCTCAGCAACTGGACCAGATGTATCACAAACCTCGTCTTGAGTGTGGTCTTTGTATGTATGTGCCTTTAGCCGAACCTCGTATGGCGAAGATGTCAGTGTCACGCGATGAATCTGCTTAAACCAGACTAGATAGGTACATATTTTGGTTGGGTGGGTAGGTAGGTAAGTAGTTGGGTAGGCGGTTTGGTTTGTAAGTAAATAGTTAAAGGAGTAATTGTTTTTCCTTTCTTCTTCCAGTGAGAGATGCTGAGGCCTATTTTGAACAACAAGATTTGGATCAGTATGAATTTCCCATCCAGGATCCAGAAGGTAAGATTAACTCATTCACGCAAAGGACAAATTATTGTTTTTGTTCTTCACCTAAATTGATGTAAAAATATTTCACAATGAAGCAAGAAAAGGTTCTGCCCGTAGATGACAAAATAAGCACATTCTGTTATCTGATATTTTTTTTATAATATGCACAGCTGACTTGGATTTCAGATTTTTGTGACCATCTCCATGATTTTATTAAGGATTTTAATGCTTAATTTAAAACTGTCTTTAGTCATGTGCTAAAAGAGTTTCATATGAATAAAATGGTGATGTTGCTTGCCACAGTCCTCATAATTATGTTATATATCACATGACAGTCATGTTGCTTGCCACCATCTTGTAATTATGTTATATATCACATGACAGTCATGTTGCTTGCCACTGTCCTCGTAATTATGTTATATATCACACGACTGTCGTGTTGCTTGCCACTGTCCTCGTAATTATGTTATATATCACAGGACAGTCATGTTGCTTGCCACCCTCCTCGTAATTATGTTATATATCACACGACAGTCATGTTGCATGCCACTGTCCTTGTAATTATGACATATATTACAGGACAGTCATGTTGTTTGCCACCGTCCTCATAATTATGTTATATATCACAGGACATGCATGTTGCTTGCCACCATCCTCGTAATTATATTTCACACGACAGTCATGTTGCTTGCCACCTTCCTCGTAATTATTTTATATATCACATGACTTGCCACCTTCCTTGTAATTATGTTATGTATCACACAACAGGCATGTTGCTTGCCACCTTCCTCATAATTACGTTATATATCACATGACAATCATGTTGCTTGCCACCTTCCTTGTAATTATATTATATATAACAGGACATGCATGTTGCTTGCTCCCTTCCTTGTAGTTATATGCTGTATAGCACATGACATCCAAAAGTTATAGACTTTTTATTCAAAGTTAAGTTATTACTAATTAATTTCTAATTGAAAATATAGTTTCATAAAGTACTGAGTTTGCTTTCGTATAAAACATATATAGTAAGAACGCTTCGGGTTGTAGCTTAAAATAAAATGTCAGCATTAGATACAAATATTCTTGGATGCATCCAAATGTGGCCAGATGTGTAGATCTATTTTCAAGTAATAGTTACAAGTAAATAGGAAATTTACATAATTTTAATTTTAGTTCTTTTCAACTTCACAATGAATAATGAGATCTGGACTATAATCTGTGAATAAATTTATTAAACCTTAAAAAGAAGTGCATTTTCTCAAGCACCCTCAATTACTACATCTGATGACGTATTTTGCTTTAACAACTTGGGTTGAAAATATGCTCAATATTTCATTTTCATTTTAATGTGATTGTTTTTAAAAAAGCTCTGCTTTACATAGCATATTGTTCAATACGTGTCTGCCATTACTTCACTTTGGTATTAATTAATTATGTGTATTTATATGTTTACTAAAGTTTGATATGTTAATATGCAATAAATGTTACAGCTTTTAACTCACCAAGTAACACACTGGCAGAAATCTATCGCAGATTTACTTCAGTCTGATTACTGATTATAACATACTCTTGCATATCCCAAAGTTAAAAAGGTTACACAGGATAAATTGCTCTGCCATCTTTGTTCATTCAGGCTATTTTATGAAATGGATTGGTCCTTATTTGATATAGTCATGTTTAGTCCTTATTTGATTATGGTCATGTTTGGTCCTTATTTGATATGGTCATGTTTGGTCCTTATTTGATTATGGTCATGTTTGGTCCTTATTTGATATGGTCATGTTTGGTCCTTATTTGATATGGTCATGTTTGGTCCTTATTTGATATGGTCATGTGCAGTTGTTTTGAGTTTGGGCATTCCGACACATTGTACTATACTTTGGATAGTTTCTGCACTTCATTGTTACTAACACAAACTTACCACCCTGGTGTTCCAGAAACTACCCCAGTCTATGCTTCATACAATCTACAGTACACTAATGACTAATAGCCAGCTGTTAATTAATTGACTAAAACTTTGTGTAGAAAAGGACATGGTTAAATGAACACAACTCATCCTCCTAATAGTGATGTTTTTCTCTTTGCTCTATCTATTGTTTTACATAGCCTTTTTGTCATATTTTGTCACCATTGATTTTGATATGTTTGTGGTAAATGAATCTTGTGCCTGATGGCAATGATAAAGCATAACAGTACCATCCTTCCTTGTAGTTCTCTTAGTATTTAAATGAGTTGTGTGTTTTTGACATATCACCGTCTAGGCAAAACATTATTAACATATCAACATGTTTTTCTTACTCAGTCTTTATTAATCTCACCAGCCGAACTTGTTTAACATACAATGTCTTCTACACATTAACTGATACACCAAGTTCATCGTAAAAATCTCATTATCCTCAAATTTTACAGAACATTTGTCGCTATCATCTGTATCAATCAAGATTTTATTTAGATGGTTTTTCAGGATTTGGTATGGGGTAATGTAAACTGATTCCAATAAATCAATAAAGAATTTGACATCAACATTTGTTACTTTTGACTCATGCTTTTTCGTGTGTAACCAGTCTGGAAATATGATACATGAACTTCCATTGAGAGGTTCATATTTATCGATGTTGATAGATATTCAATTCAGTTGAATGTACAGGTTCTGCTCTCGGTTATTTTGTGGTATTTGATTATCATAGGTTGTCAATCTTCAGTCCAAATTTGTTACTGTTTGCTTTCAGATTTGTTGAAAAGAACAATTTCTTTTTTTCTATTCATTGAAAGTCACCATTCATTGAAAGTCACCATTCTTTGAAAGTCACCATTCTTTGAAAGTCATGACCTTTATCTAACTGTTAGTGCCAGTCATTCAACTAATACATAATCAAGTGGGGTTTTTCTTCATGACAACTATTGCTTTTACATATAGTTCTATCTGAACAAAGGACATGTAAACATACTAATCATTATCATCAGAAAATTTGCAAGCACTAAATTTGTTCTGTAAAGATCCTTACCTTATAAGCATAATACGATTTGTTTACTTTTGTGTTTGTGCCTTTTCTGTTCATTCTGCCTTTGTTGTCGTGGTTGTAAGTATTTAAAAGGCATGCATTGCTTCACTCTAAGGATCAAAGACGAACTGAGTTAGTTTTTTTCTTCAATTCATCATTATTATTTCTTCGTCTTTGTAGTTTATCTTGCCTTCCTTGTCATCGCTGTTTACTGAGTTGCTGTTGTTTCCTTATTCAGATTTCAACTTGCAAAAATTGTATTTCTTATTTCTTACTGAGTTGCTGTTGTTTCCTTATTCAGATTTCAACTTGCAAAAATTGTATTTCTTATTGCATTTCAAGTCAATTCAAGTCAACAAACTTTTGACTGAAAAATGCCATGATTTATATAGTGCAAATTGTTTCAGCGTAGGTACATTTGAAGTCAGACAACTTTTGATTGTGTTGTCCATCTATGAAAAATCACCTCATTTATCTAGTGGATTTTAAAAATTAGTTGTTTTCTTAGTTAACAAACTATGTTAATTTTGTGTACTGCTTGAAATCACAAAACGTTTACCAGTTTAAACTGTTCAATCAAATGATTCAGAGATTGATTTAAAAAGTAGTTTTTAAATTAATATGAAATTACATTGAATGAAGTTGCACTTTCTTTCGACATTTGCAGTCTACCAACATTTAACTTGATGTATTCTAACTCTTTTGTCACATTCAGCCTTCTGTTTATTTCCATATTGTTTATACATCACTTCAATCTATCTTGTCCTTTCCCAAATTCATCTTCATGTGATGAGTAACATTTCACAAGTGAACATTGCACAAATAATTTGGTTGATTAAAAAAATAAGGAAAACAAATCTTAACATAAGTGAGTGATGGCCATGGGATTTCTCTTTATTTTTCTATCCAAGTAAGAAAGGAACAAGTTTAAAAATGTTTTTGATTATTTCATCATTTGCATTTGAAATATTTACCAACAGTAAGCAGCGAGCACTTACTGTGTCTGTAGCAGGCTAGTTAAACACTGAAGTTTTCAACAATGTTGTATCTCTTTGATGTCAAAGAAATTAAACCATAAAAAAATATTGATATATGCTTCTTAATGAAAAGAACATTTGCTATATTATTCTGTCATTATTATTAGAAAACACATCAATTTCTTGACTTTTTTAAGAATTCTTGGTAGTTCACTTAGGAATAAAAGTTTTTAACCTTTTCTTGCATCCATTATTACTTGTTTTGTTCCTTTTTTTTCATTTTGTGAAAGGCCTTTTTACAACATGTACAGGATTGGGAGTTTGTTACGAGCAGGCTGTCAGAGGGGGCTGGATTACATTGTAACCATCAGCACATAAGGACTTTCCCTTAAAGAAGGACTTTTGTGTGTGTGTGTGTGTGTGTGTGTGTGATTTGTATTTTTAACGTAGGTTTAAAAAAATTTCAGTCATATCGCTACAATGTCTGCAGTGTGACAGTTTATAATTATGTCTAGCTCTGGGGCATCATGCTGCAGACATGTAGCATTATGTCCCACTCAGCCACATTATCCTAAGACTGACCTCTAACTAATGCAGAGCACCAAGTGAGGCTGCTGCTGTAACCATTTTTATAAGTCTTTGGTATGACTCAGCTGTGGTTTCAGCCTGAGACCTGCATCTGAGGCAGACGCTCTAACCACTAGGTCGAAAGATGAACATTGATTTTATTGTGATTATTAAGGGATATAGTTAGTGAAGAAAGAAAGATATTTGTTATTTTAATTGAACAACTGTGATATACTTTGGCATGAAAACACGAGATAAATTAGGGGAAATAAACAATGTAGATGTGCTGTCTTTATATTTCGTTGATATGTTTTTTTCACATTTTAAGATCAAAACATGCAGGAGTTTGGTTTCTTTTTAATTAAAAAACAACAATTGTGTGATATTACCATGCATCCTATGAAGAGATCACTGTAGAAAACTTCATAAATACTCTGTATTGTGCATTTTTAGAAGTAGGCTGAATATTAAGGAATAGCATGTTGCATTGTTAGAAGTAGGCTGAATAGTAATGAATAGTATGTTGCATTGTTAGAAGTAGGCTGAATAGTAATGAATAGCATGTTGCTTTGTTAGAAGTAGGCTGAATAGTAAGGAATAGCATGTTGCTTTGTTAGAAGTAGGCTTTATAGTTGCTTTGGCAACTATAATGTAGAATGCCAGAAATAATATTATAAATATCATGCTCTGTAAGAAGAAGACTCAATTGTCAGTAATAGCATATTGGTTTAGAAACTACAAAAGTAGATTGTTGTTGTTGTTGTTGTTGTTGTAGGGTTTGACATGATTTTTCAGCACAAGATAGGCTATACATGGTGGCCAGTATTAATGGTGGAGGAAGAACCTGGGAAAACCCCGGAAAGAGCCACCGACCCACGAGAAGCTACCGGCAAGCTTTCTCACATACCCACATTGGCCGAATTCAAGACTTGAACCCACGCAGACAGAGGTGAGATGGCAGTGATCCGTAACAGTGAGCGCTTGAGACCACTCGGCCACTCGGGGCCCCTACAAAAGTAGAATCTCAGAAACAACATTATAAATATAATTTGGATGCATTGTTAGAAGCAGGCTTAAATGGCTTTGAAAGCTATATGACTATAATATAGGACTATCCTTAGTATAGCATTTAAAGCTATGACATTGTCCTCAACATTGTGTAACTATTGCCTAGATATTTCCAATCATATTCAGTACCTCTTGCTAGCAGCACACACAAAGCAATTGCTCTGTGCATTTCTGAGATGTACACTAAAAAATGGTAAGTGGAGTCATGCTACACTGAAATCCCAGGCTTGATTTTTGTGTTCAAATGCCAACCTCAAAATGTTTCATCCCCGATCATTTTACCAACTTTTCTCTTAGTATTTTGGTTTTCTCAGAATCTTAAGGCACTCACTGACATGTCTAGCAACCACTAATCATATCATTCATGATATTTGTTTTTATAATTTCTTTGTTCAGTTGATTCAATAAGATACTTTTTTAAATGAATGTTTATAATATTCATTCCTATTCACTGCATTTTGTTTTCACGTTTTTGTTCCCAGATATGGTCAGGTATACAGAAAAATTGTGGGATGATACAACAATAAAAAATTATTCTGAATTATATATTTTAGTATCCAATTCTCAAGCCGACAGAGAAATGGAAATAGACGATCTTGAGGGTGCTGCCGTGGATGACAGTAAGTTTTTCTCTCTCCTCTCTCTTAGAAACAGACATGCATTGCCTGTGCATAAAATAACATCATCTAATGGCATCTCTCATATCATCTTTTACAGGTGCCGAAGTGGCTATGCTTAGTGTTCTTATGTTAAATGTTTATGACTCAATGCACTTTATTCTGAGCAATTTATTGTAAACTGCTGTTTCAACTGACTAAGGAAATGGATAGTTTGGAGTCATTAAAAACCTTGACATTTAGCATGGTATTGGCCAAACTGTGATTTGTGTATATAATCAAAGGAGTTTTATGTGTGTGATTTGGATTTTTAACACAACTTTAATAATCTGAGTCATATCGCTACCATGCCTGCAGTGTGGTAGTTTATAGTGATGTCTAACACTGGGGCATCATGCTGTAGACGTGGGCATCATGTCCCACCCAATCACATTATCTTGACACCAGGTCGACCAGTCTTAACATTAACCTCTTAATGCTGAGTGCCAAATGAGGCATCTGCTACTACCATTCTTAAAAGTCTGGTATGACTTGGTCAGGGTTCCTACCTGTGACCTCCCTCATCCGAGGTGGATGTTCTAACCACTTAGGCCACTGGAGTGGTCCTATAATCAAAGGAAGAATTCTAGATACTGTAGTACATATATGAACTTACTTAAAAAATTCCTGATATTGTTTTCTTCTTCATTCAGTGCAAGGATTCATAAATGTGAATTGAGTGTAACATATACATTGTCCTGTTAGCAATAATCTTTTCCAATTATTACAGCCTCACAGTTGTAATGCTTGCAAATATGAGATAGAATACTTTTTATTCAAATGTTTCAATGGAGTTATAATTTTTAAGAATCTTTTAGTTGTTACTATCCAGGAAATTTAAATACTAAAGGTCACACGTTATTTCTAATGCATATTGATAAATCTAAGTGTCACACATGTCATTTCTAATGCATATTGATAAATATGCTTTCATATTATTCATCTGTTACATCTGCAGTGAAAATTATTTTCAGTTCGTTATGGTACGAAGACTACATATGACGCTTTTGTCAGTTATAATGAGGAACCTAAGGATTTGGAGTTTGTGAGGAAAATGATACGAGAACTGGAAGTCAACCAAAACTTGAAACTTTTTATTCCTGGCAGAGATGATATCCCTGGTGCAGCTAAATATGTCGTCACAGCCGCCATGATTGAGAAAAGGTAAAGTTATATTATATCATGGCAAAATTATTGTCGCGATGACACCCTCCTTATATATATATATATATATATATATATATATATATATATATATATATATATATATATATATATATATATATATATATATATATACATATATGTATAGGGAGCCATTGATATCATTCAGCCATTGCATGTGTCAAACCTGTCAAGAGATCTCAATGCATTGCAAGGGCAGTGATTGTTCCATGGAACACAGCAACTCGTTGGAATTTACAAGACCACCATCCACATGGAAAGGTAAAGGTCAATACATCCTACAGGTCAACACATCCTACATGTATGACATGAACTTAACCAGAATGTTAATACTATTGATGCATTATCACATTACAGTTTCAATTCATAGATTTCATGAATTTCTTTTCTGCTCCCACTAGACAAAGAAAGTCTCTGGTCCATGAAATCTCACCTGTGTGTGCCTATCAGCATTCATCACATACATACAGTTATATTGTTTGATGATTCTATCATGAACAGAGCCTGAGAAATACATATGAACTACAAAATTTAATGAAAGTAAGTTAAGTCACAGTGACCTACATATGTCATTATGATGTAGTACTCAACAAGATACATCCCTTACCAAGTTTTATGATTCCAGGTAAAACAGTATTTATTCAGAGCCCAGAGATGTGAGCTAAATGCAAAATCTCAATCAAGAATGTACAACCAATATACATGTTTGTACCAATTCAGCCCCCTCAGCCACCTCCCTGGGTGAAATTGTTGAAACCCACTCGAAAGTATAGCCTCTAACATGGTTGACATTTACTGATGGTGTATATATACGCATGATTTTAATTGTGTGTATGCCACTGTCAACACTAGGGGTAGTATGGTAGCTTACCTTTACAGTAGATATGGCTGAACCGAACAAAGCATTTGCCTGGAACACCTCATAGGGATTGTACATGGTTTGCTTTGCAGGCTTTTGCCCAAGCACAAGAAAAGAATCCCAACCTGATATCAAAGAAATGTACTATGCACAGATGAACGAGAGAGGCCTGAGGCTCCTGGAATTCGCTAGTTACAACAACCTTATGTTGGCAAACACCTTCGGCAAACACAAAGTATCCAGAAGACGGACATGGCACAGTCCAAGCAGAGGCCATCACAGTCAGATTGTCTACATCATGATAAAGAGGCGCATACAGTCAAGTGTAAACATCGCCAAGACTCGAAGCTTTCCCCGAGCGGACATTGGAAGTGACCATGATCTGGTGATGATGACCTTCAGGCTACATCTAAAGAAGGTCAAGAAAGATAAGCAAACAAGAATAAAGTTCGATCTTGAGAAACTGAAGGATCCAGAAGTAGCAGAAGCCTTCCAAGCAAAGATTGGTGGGAAATTTGTACTACTCACCATCCTCGACGCCGACGATACAGACATGGACACGTTGATCACCACCTTTAATAGAGCAACGACCGAAACAGCCAGCGAGATCCTTGGTAGACATCGCCCAGTCAAGAAGCCCTGGGTCACAGCTGAGGTCCTGAACCTGTGTGACAAGAGGAGGGAGCTGAAGAAGAAGAAGAACGATACAGAAGGGGCAGAGCAGTACAAGGCAGTCAACCGGGAAGTCAAGAAAAGCATGAAAAAAGCAGAAGAGAACTGGATAGAAGAACAGTCCAAAGACATTGAGGGAAACATGAAAAGGAACAACAGCAAGAAAGCGTACCAGCTAGTCAAAGATCTAATAAGCACAAAACAACGGCGAGTTACCTTCTTACAGGACAAAACCGGAAACTATCTGACAGAAAAAAAAGACATTCTGAAAAGATGGACAGAGTACTGCGCAGAACTTTAGAACCACCAACCCACAATAGATCCAGAGGTACTGAACGTCCCTTCAGCAACTAACAACGACAACCACCCTATCCTGCGGGAAGAAGGAGAAGCAGCAGTGAGATCGTTGAAAAAGAGGAAGTCAGCAAGAGTGGTCAACATCCCAGCAGAACTGGTCCAAGCAGGGGGAGAAGCAATGATTAACGCCCTCACAAACATCTGCAACAAGATCTGGCTAACAGGAGAATGGCCATCGCCGTGGACACAATCACTGATCATCACCCTCCCCAAGAAAGGCAACTTACAACAGTGTCAAAACCACCGTACAATCAGTCTTATAAGCCATCCAAGCAAAGTCATGTTGAGGATACTGCTAAACAGACTAAAGCCACAGCCTGGAAAGATCATTGCCGAGGAGCAGGCAGGTTTCAGAGCAGGGCGAAGAAGAACAATCACAAACTTTCGCGTCGCAGATGATATTGATTGTTTAGGAGGAGATGAGAAAGAACTGACTGACTTGTTTGAACGCCTTGACACAACCTCCACAGCATACGGTATGGAGATTAGCGCCGAAAAAAACCAAACTGATGACAAACAACACCAGTGGCATAAGTGCAGAAATAAAGATCAGTGGACAGAAACTGGAAAGAGTCACAAGCTTTAAGTACTTGGGATCAATTATCACAGACGAAGGCTCCAAACCAGAACTACTTTGCAGGATTGCCTAGACAACAGCAACAATAACAAGGTTGAGACCAATATGAAAAGATACCAACATTGCTTTTGGTTCCAAAATAAAGCTGATGCGCTCGATTGTCATATCTATCTCTTTGTATGCTTGGGAAACAATGACGCTCACATCAGATCTACAAAGAAGGATTCAAACCTTTGAAATGAGATGCTACAGCAAGATTTTGGGAATCTCATACACTGACCATGTAACCAATGAAGAAGTCCACAAAAACAATCTTGCAAGGTACAGTGCGAGGGTGCTGAAGAAGAGGCAGACAGAAAAAGAGGTGGGAAGACAACATTAAGGAGTGGACAGGCATGGGATATGGAGATCCCCAAAGGGCAGTAGAGAACAGGGAAAGATGGAGAGAATTGGTTTTAAAGTCATCTGTGGTGGCCCAACGACCTTTTGGGTTAAGGGATTGACGATGATGATGATGATGATGATGATGATGATGATGATGAGAGTACATGGAGAGCTGTGTTATCGTCTTCATCATTAAATGCCGTATATGGCAAATACAAGCCTTTGTACATTTTTTAGGAACTACTATCAAGGTTGTTCAGGACTGATTAAGACCCATATTATTTGCAAACAGTATGTACAGAAAAACAGCCCTTGTTCAATTTCTCAAAGTTTTATTAAAAACCCACTTCTCCTTGCCATAAAATGGATTAGTTGTAAGTGTCAGTGGCATTTCATTTTCACTGCATACATTGTTTTTATTTTATTTTAAGTTATTATTTGACACACTCACTGCTGAATGGTGCATGATAATACACTGAATAAAAAAATGGGACATTAATATTACCATAATTTTAAACATTCCTTTTCAGTTAGAATACCATCCACCTGTATTGATTTGTGCATTACCAATTGCCCTTAATGGTGTAAAAAATCAAGATAGGCACCTAAGCCTTAACATTCACAAATATTGGCCATCTAACATCCAACAGAGGGACCCGGGAGACCGAGTGGTCTAAGGCGCTCGCCTTTACAAATCACTTGCACATATCACCTCTGTCCGCGTGAGTTCATGACTAGGTTCGACCAACGTTGGTATGTGAGAAAGTTTGCCAATAGCTTCCCGTGGGTCGATGATTCATCCAGGGGCCTTCACTGGTTCTTCTTTCATCAAATATAATAGCCGCCATGTATAGCCTGTCATGTCCTGAAAAATGCGTGAAACTCCACATAACCAAAAACCAAGCGTCCAAACTATCTATCTATCTATCTATCTATCTATCTATCTATATATATA
>JAECUM010023067.1:0-27677 GCA_016617855.1 Megalonaias nervosa | reverse complement strand
AACCCATATGATAACATGATTTTAAGATGTTGGATGTCAGATTGTCACCATTTTTACTTGCGTCCATATGCATTCAGTGAAAACCCCTTGTAGATACAACCTTTCTTGTGGAAGGAGTAGCGATAAAGATACTTATTAAATATGCCACAGTGGAGAATATATTGTAACTCTTATGGGCAGTATTTTCATACAGGACCAACTAGACTTCGGGCCTTAGACTAGTAGAGCTACTAAATGAAGGTCGAACACATGGAATTATTCCACGATGTATATTTCTTCATATTTCGCCTAATTAAAAATTCATCGGTAAGTTATATTAAATACATCTTAAGATTTTGTCTGTTCTAAAATAAATTTTGAGGATCAAAAGGCGACCTGTTTGAGGACAAGGAACAATTACGCTTGACTTGGTCCTTTTGATTTATTGGTCAATAGATTGTCATATATGAAAAACATGTGCCATGAGACTGATTTACAAGGGGCCAGAAACTGTTAACCCATCAGGGAAACTTCTCAAATATTTCTAGTATTATCAAGACCGCTCTGGTGGCCTAGTGTTTAGGGCGTCCGCCTCGGATGCGGGAGGTCGAAGGTTCGAACCCCGGCCGAGTCGTACCAAAGACTTATAAAAATGGTACAAGCAGCTGCCTCGCTTGGCGCTCAGCAATTAGAGGTCAGCGTTAAAACTGGTCGGCCTGGTGTCAGTATAATGTGACTGAGTGGGACATCATGTCACATGTCTGCGGCATGATGCCGCAATGCTAGACATCACTATAAACTGTCACACTGCAGACATCGTAGCGATACGTCTGAAAATTTTTTCATTCTACATTAAATGTCACACACACACACACACACACACACACACACACACACACACACACACACACAAAGAGTATCTTCAATTTAGTGAACTCATATGCAATCCCCTCACCCACCCAACTCCCGTCCCCGCGGGCTGTAGAACTACAAAATGTTACCTTTCGTATTTAAGACCGTGTCACAATGTTATTTTTGTCTGTATACTTGACCTGGCACAAAATGAGATGTGTTATGTCTCTACAACATTAATGCAGCAAAGTAACTTACAAGTAGAAGCATAGAGTTCAATGTACAGTTGCTGTAAGTTTATTAAGTTTATTTTCAATACAAGTAGCGCACGATGTAGAGATTTAGCGCAGTGTACCAATTATGCAAGTAACATACGATGTAACAGCTTAGCGCAGTGTTTGTGCTTGATTACATTTTGAATCTGTTCAGATCTCTCTGAAAGCTAGTCACAACGTACACTTGAAAACTACACCTTGTCACAACTGACCCCTGAAAACTGACACTTTGTCAAAACTGGCCCCTGAAAACTGACACCTTGTCACAATTCACCTCAGGAAAACTGATTTTCTATTAGACCAAACCCTCAGTGACTGATGCAAATATCAATAGTGTAAGTGTAATCTAAAGAAAAAAAATTTGATGAAAAAGCCGCCCTTGCAATCAGTCCTGTTTGCCATGTTGATATCAAAATCAAACAAAAAATGTGACATACAAATAATATTTTCGACTTTGACGCTCTCTCTCTCTCTCTCTCTCTCTCTCTCTCTCTCTCTCTCTCTCTTCGAAAACACCGATGAAAATAATTCTATAAGGGACGTTTTAAAATTGAGCAAAATGTTTGCATACTGATGTCCCTAATAATAAATTGGTTTCTTTCTTTTCTTTGTTTTTATTGTGTACGTGTTTCTCTTCTTAAATAGCCTTGTAAAATGACGTGCGTCTCAAATACTAATAATTTTATTCTTTTCTTGTAAAATTGACCTTACGCCAGACGATAGATCGCTCCGCCTACCAAATCACGTGACTTAACCTCCGACAAACACGCAGTATTTGGCAAATATGTTCAGTTTAAGTGATATATTTATTTAATGTGATTTGTATTATTCTTAAAAATATAAAATTACAAGGTTACATTAATTATACTGCAGTAGACAATATTTATATATGTAATTCAAGTTCGTACATTAATAACCTAAGTGTTTTATTTCAGTAAATAATACCAATCAATTGTAAAGCTGTTTAAGAACTTATTCATGTGAAAGGAAACTTGCTCCAAAAGATGCTGATGTATTTAGCAGATAATGTTATCCTTGTTAATTTTATCTGACTTATGTTTATGCTGCCTTGGAAGTGTATGAATTAAAAATTAATAACAAAATCGTAAATAATTACTGCTTAGAAGTATACTGTTGTACATAATAATTTTAAGGTCTGCTATGTTTGTCAGATGGAATTTTGACCAATGATATCTCTTGATGTAAACATGCAAATGCATGCTTAATATATCGGAAGATAATTATTTGAAACCTTTGTTTTCTATTTCTTTATTACTAATTACATTTTGTATCCCCATCCCTCCTTCAACCCAATGAGAAAGTAAAGCGTCACTCTTGTGTCTGAAAGATCGAGACGATAAATCATTAATTTTGGGACAAGCCAACATTAAAGTGTAAATTTTCAAACTTTAAAATAATGCGGCCTTGGGTTCAGTGCTTCCTATACAAGAATAAATAATATATATCAAAGCCCGAAAGTTAAGGGGTTCTCCACCTATATTCTTGAAACGATAATTTTTACATATATATTTTTCAATTTAAAATTTTTTTTTTTTTTTTTTCAAACTGTCAACGGGACATACTTTTATGCAAACAAACACGTTGTAATTGCCATCGTGTCTTTATTCAGCTGATCGTACACGCGACAAGTCGTTATCCATCGAAGTTTCGCCTTTGTTTCGGGAAAGGAATACATCTAATTCCTCCATTTAGACGATCTGGATATTGCTGTCAGAATTACAAGACTTCTTTTCACTGTTATCGATCGAGAAATCAACAAATCATTGCAAAATTTGTAAATACTTATTGTAATCAATGCATTGTTGCTACAAGAAGCTTGTCGGAGGAAAATGGCGGACTTAAGCAATGCCTGGAGGTGTGTATAATTTACGCTCGCTGATTGGTTAATTGATTCAGCGTGATTGACAAGTGGCGATAGGTCAAATTCCGTGTTTCTAATTAATCCTGATTTAATTTATATTTAACTATATGGGACATTATTTAAATATATGGGCATTATTTAACTATATGGGAGATTATTTAACTATATTTGTCATTATTTTACTATATGGGATATTATTTGACTATATTATTTGACTATATGGGATATCATTTGACTATATGGGCATTATTTAACTATATGGGAGATTATTTAACTATATTTGTCATTATTTTACTATATGGGATATTATTTGACTATATTATTTGACTATATGGGATATCATTTGACTATATGGGATATTATTTAACTATATGGGAGATTATTTAACTATATTTGGCATTATTTTACTATATTGGCATTATTTTACAGGCATTATTTTACTATATGGGATATTATTTGTCTATATGGGATATTATTTGACTATATGGGATATTATTTAACTATATGGAACATTATTTTACTATATGGGCATTATTTTACTATATGGGAGATTATTTAACTATATTTGGCATTATTTTACTATATTGGCATTATTTTACTATATGGGCATTATTTTACGGCCATTATTTTACTATATGGGCATTATTGTCCTATATGGGACATTATTTAGCTTTATGGGCATTATTTTATTATATGGGCATTATTTAACTATATTTGGCATTATTTTACTATATGGGATATTATTTGACTACATGGGATATTATTTGACTATATGGGATATTATTTAACTATATGGGACATTATTTTACTATATGGGCATTATTTTGCTATTTGGGCATTATTTAACTATATTTGGCATTATTTTACTATATGGGCATTATTTTACGGCCATTATTTTACTATATGGGCATTATTGTCCTATATGGGACATTATTTTACTATATGGGCATTATTTTACTATATGGGACATTATTTAACTATATTTGGCATTATTTTACTATATGGGCATTATTTCACGGGCATTATTTTACTATATGGGACATTATTTTACTGTATGGGATATTATTTAACTAGATGGGACATTATTTAACTAAAAGGGATATTACTTTACTATATGGGCATTATTTTACTATATGGGCATTATTGTACTATATGGGACATTATTTAACTATATAGGCATTATTTACTATATGGGCATTATTTTACAGGCATTATTTGTCTATATGGGCATTATTTAACTATATGGGCATTATTTTTGGGTATTATTTATCTATATGGGCATTATTTAACTATATTGGACATTATTTTACTATATGGGCATTATTTTACTATATGGGACATTATTTAACTATATTTGGCATTATTTTACTATATGTGCATTATTTTACGGGCATTATTTTACTACATGGGTATTATTTTACTATATGGGACATTTTTTTACTATATGGGCATTATTTTACTATATGGGACATTATTTAACTATATTTGGCATTATTTTACTATATGGGCATTATTTTACTATCTGGGATATTATTTTACTATATGGGATATTATTTAACTATATGGGACATTATTTAACTAAAAGGGATATTATTTTGCTATATGGGACATTATTTTACTATATGGCCATTATTTTACTACATGGGACATTATTTATCTATATGGGCATTATTTTACTATATGGGCATTATTTTACTATATGGGCATTATTTTACTATCTGGGATATTATTTTACTATATGGGATATTATTTAACTATATGGGACATTTTTTAACTAAAAGGGATATTATTTTACTATATGGGACATTATTTTACTATATAGCCATTATTTTACTACATGGGACATTATTTATCTATATGGGCATTATTTTACTATGTGGGCATTATTTTACTATATGGGACATTATTTAATTATATTTGGCATTATTTTACTATATGTGCATTATTTTACGGGCATTATTTTACTACATGGGTATTATTTTACTATATGGGACATTTTTTTACTATATGGGCATTATTTTACTATATGGGACATTATTTAACTATATCGGCATTATTTACATTTATGGTGAATGGAGCATAAACTCAATATATATCTTCCGCTTCATCAAGAAGAAGGGGAAGAACTGTGACATAATGCAAGGAGAAAAGACTTTCAATTTCATATTAATGTCCTTTTTAGACTGTATTTTTGTTTTTATTTAAAGGATTATGATGATAACCTTCTCTCCCTCCCAAAATAAAATTCTGTAAAATCTTGGAGATAGATGTCAGTATGGTATTTGTAATAAATACTTAGACCCAAACAAAAAAGGGAAGTTTAGAAGTACTTTATTCACAATGGAAGTCAATCTCTCTCTCTCTCTCTCTCTCACACACACACACACACACACACACACACACACACACACCGTAGTGTTCTATAACTGTGCCCAAACTTGTTAGGGACCAGTTCAATCTAGTCAATTCTAAAGCTGTGTTTATGAATCACATATGAAAGGCGTGCTAAGTGTACACACCCAGATTTGGCCAGTCTTGCGAGGAGAATGTTAACATTCGTAGGCGGATAATGGTAAAACCCTTTTGAAAAGCTCGTTGTGGTCTTACTTATTCAGAAATTTCTTGTTTAAAGACATCGAATACTCCAACTATTAGAATTTAATCTGTGGCCACACAGCTTCATACATACATGAATGCACATACACACACACACAAATATACATACATACATACATACATATGTGAAAATGACGTGCATACTGACATACTGGCATTGGAGTGACATGATTTTATGCCACCTCCATATCATATGCTAAGACCATTCAAGTGAATACAATATGGAAATAAAAAGTATTCCAATTAATATTTTGCTTTTTAAAATTCACAATATATATATATATATATATATATATATATATATATATATATATATATATATATATAGCCATATGAGAGAGAGAGAGAGAGAGAGAGAGAGAGAGAGCCTTTTAGTTACGCAAGTAATGTGTTTTGCATTATATTTTCATAATAAAAGTACAAACTTAATTAGATAAACTCTGTTTTATTCCTCTGTATGGCTCCTGTTGGAGTGCAAGACAGAATAAAGGATGTTGGAAATAAAAGGCATGTGTTTGGAAAACCCCTGATAATCAACAGAAGAAAGTATACACACTTTTTGGATAAATTTATTAAACAGATATAAAAAGAACTATATACAAATACATGTACTATTGTCTGCTGAGAATATGTTTTGTTAGCTACTCCAGCCGACTTCTGAACGTATACAGCCATGTTAAGAACCTCGCTGATGCACTCTGCCTGCAAGCCAGGGTAGCCGACAACCCAAGGTGATATTGAAATAAATTCAAGGTAAGGACAGCTCTCTAGAAGTCAAGGTAGATGTTTAGGCTTTCCATGCATATCAAATTATTGGCATTAAATTGACGTACTTTTCCGCACATCAGTAGTATGAATAAAGCTCTGTCTTGGAATAGTAATAGCCAAATAGTAATAGTAATAGCCAAGTAGTAATAGTAACAGCCAAATAGTCTTAGTAATTGCTAAAATGCATTAAAAATATTTATCGGGAAATAGCAAACTCAATGTAATATATTCCCGATTAAATCTGAAAAGAACTGTGTTCCTTAAAAACGAAATTCAGGAGTTCTCGAATAAAAAGAATGATTCTAAAAAATGAATTTTGAAATGGATGATAATATCAAGAAGGCTACAAAGGCACGATGATCTGTGATTTGTGTTTGCTGGTGATGACAACTGTTGATAAGAAAACTGTCCCATAAAAAGATACATGATCTCACATCCTATACATTACATTTAGATGACAATGTTAGCTGAAATTTAGCACTGATTATCAATTCTTTAGCTCCGACAGCCGATGTCTTGCATTGATTTTATAAAATAAAAATGAAATTGAAACGGTATGTCTTAGAAGACATGGTCTAGTCCATTCGTCACCAACCTGTACTGAACATATCGTGCAAGAAGCTTAAAATCGTACTCGAAATGTGCAAAAACATCAAAATCGTCCTCGAAATGCGCAATAGATTTTAAAATCGTACTCGAAATATGCAATAAACTTTAAAATCGTACTCGAAATATGCTAATACAGCCTTCACAATAATTTTGAAAAAAATATTAGGTTGAATAAAGTTTTATCAATAGAAGGACATGACCATTTAGAAACAAGCAGCCTGACAAACATACAAAGAAAGCTAAGCAATAGATATGTTGTCACCTGATACACCAGAATCGATATTGCTTATGGCAGTGGTAAATTTGCACAGTCCGAAATCACGATATTTGGCATTGATAATGGCTGCCTTGGAATACGTATGTTCCAAATACCTGTACGAGATGTTCCAAAGACTGTACGAGATGTTCCAATGACCTGTACAAGATGTTCCAATAACCTGTACAAAATGTTCCAAAGACCTGTACGAGACGTTCCAAAGACCTGTACAAGATGTTCCAAAGACCTGTACGAGATTTCAGTCCTAAAGCTTTTTTGCATTCTATTCTGCATTCTTAGTTGCATCATTTTAATTTTGGTGACGTTTCTTGGCCAGACTCTTATGTAGAAATTTTGAATGTCATAAAATATGGCATACTTGCTTATTTCTTGAAAATAATTTGGTTAAATGAGACTTTACTATATCGTGAAAATGAATAATCTTGTGTGATCGGGTCATTCCCCTTCAAAGCAATTCCAGAGTTCGTGTGGTCCAGAGTCGTTATCCTAATCCTGAAATATAAAGTTACGGATACTAAAATAATATAATAGAATTATATTATAATTCTCGTATGATGAAAAAAGTTGTGTTGTAGCACTACTACTACTACTACTACTACTACTCCATCATTGTCATCATGTTTCTTTCTGTCTTTCTTTTTTTTTTTTTCCTTCTTCTTTTATTACCTTATCAACGGTCTTAGAGTCAAATTTGTAAACGTGTAATCTATCGAATTTAGATATCTATTAGGTGTGAAACGATTTACCGATGTATCGATGATTTTTACATTTTAATTTAGATATCTATTAGGTCTGAAACGATTTACCAATGCATCGATGATTTTTCCATTTTAATACAGAAGGAGATACTAAAGGGGCAGAAGCAATATGAAAGTTATTTTTAACCTTCCACGGCCATGGCTAATTATTAGTCGTTTGCTTTATTCTTTATATATATTTTTATATTATGTACTGTGATACGTATCCATACGTCAGGGCTTGGAAGGAAAAGACTGTTGTGAACGTAGATTGTTCAGCTCAAGTCTAGCTTTTATAACGTATCATGAAAACTTTATTTACAGAGAGAGAGAGAGAGAGAGAGAGAGAGATTGGTCTTGATAGAATTTTCAAAATCTCCACCCCAAAATCTCCACTAAATTCTAAATTCAGATTAAGAATATCACATAGAAATGACCAATACACTTTGGTACAAGACGTGTGATGTTTGGTTTTCACTTTCAAATAAAATGCCTAGAGAAAATCTGTAAAGGTAAAAGGAATTCCAGAAATGAAAAGAAAAAAGAAATCCACTAATTGAATATACCGTCAGACATCAAAATCCGCAGATTTAGTCACCAGAGAGAGAGAGAGAGAGAGAGAGAGAGAGAGAGAGAGAGAGAGAGACTTACCTGTAATGAATAATCTGCAGTATCTTAGCTATATGTTAGAAGACTGTGGAGCATGTTGAGGAATTCTGTATCAGAAATGTGGCTTCTTGCGGGAGCATTTTCTCGGACTGACTTTTTCCCAACTGAAGGCGTCTCCTCCAATCCAACTGCGCTTGCGAGACCTTTGAGAACAGTTTTCAGCTGACCCAATATTTCCTTTGTTTTCTCTTTTGTTTGCTGATCTTTATCTTCAAGCTCTTTGAATTTATGGTCATCGTTCTGGAACTGTTTGTGAAATTCTTCGCAGAGTGTGCTCAGTTTGTCGACAGCGTCTTTAATTTTTCTGGTTTCCTCATCCAAAACTTCACAAATTTGATCCCTTCCTTTCTCTACTTGTCCCTCCGAAGGACTTGGTCTATTACCTTCTTGAGGTTTTTCTCCTTCCCCTTCGCCACTGGCAGTGGAACTCTCCTCTTCATGAGGTGCCTCATCCCCAGTTTGACTAGGACCCGAACTTTCTTCCGCATTTGTGGGTGGAACATCCTCTGGTTTCGCGGGTGGGACAACTACCTCTTGTCCTGTAGGTGTCTTATTTTCGCCTGCATGGGGAGCCTCGTCACCAGCACCACTTGAACCTTCTGCAGTGTTTGTTTCATCACCCCCATTATTGTTGTTTTCGTTCTTTGGCTTGTCTTTTCCATTCTCGGTCGGTTTATTTTCTTCCACTTGTACCAAGTTCTTATGTCCATCGTTCTGCCCCACGTCTTGATTAAGAAGACTTTCGACCTCATTCATTTCATTCTGACCATCAGCACCTTCCGAACCCTCTTTCTTTTCCAGATACTTTTCCAGAGCTATCAACTCTCTCATTAGCGCTGAGGAGGGTTTGGCATGGACAACCGTTAGAAAAACACCAGAGAGGAAACACAGGAGAAGAACCTTCATCTTGGATACTCGATTCCACCACTACGTTGCTAAAGAAATAAAGCGCACATGTACCGATGTGTTTAAATAGCTTGACAGCCTATCCAGAAACCAGTTTTGCTTTGATCTCAGATATACTGTTTGTTCACGTATAACTTTATACTATACTTTTTTCACATTCGTGTTGTAACATGTAAATGGTATAGGTCTGAAATATATTTATATAGATATATATCTATTCCATATATTGATAGTGGCGCAGTATGTCCACAAAATAAACACTGTCAACATGTAGCAATTTTATCATAAACAACTTTTAAATCTTCGACTTGCATTGTAAAATCAGGAAAAAGAAACATAATCTTGCTTTTTGTATGAATATCTAATTCAGTTGTATATAATATATGGTTAAAACAGTTATCATTTCAAAACAACAGCGTTGACAGTTGTAGGTTGCAAACTCTGCAAAGCTGAAAAGTGGCATAGGTAGGTAAGTAGGTAGGTAGGTAGGTTTAAGTCATTTTTTTTTTCACTATACATACAGCTGATGTCAGGGATTTATGTGAATATGATTGGCTACAAATTAATTTTCACATCCAGCCGGTATCAGAGATTGAAAATAGCCATGAGACCTTATACTGACCTAAAAAAGCTTAATCTCTAAAGAAAATATAAAGATTTATTCAAGTTTTATGGATTTTTAAATTCTTCCTATTAGGGATCTAAAGATTTCCAGATTTAAAACTTAATATTTATTTCTTATGGTTTCAACCAGGAGAAAGGCATACACTTTCACAACTGGGTCATATTTAGCTTATACTGAATTTTATACTCCATTTTTATACAATGACTTTACTGCAGAATGTGAAGATTGTTTTTACCTAATTCGTAGAAGGAGCAAATTCAGCATTTGTTTACTCGCGAAGATGGGTAACAGGGTGGATGACATTAGAAGGTAGCACACGGCAGATCTCACAATATCTGCTCATACCACATTTATTTTTCTCCGATTTCATTCTATCATTGGACCAAAAAGAGAGGATCCGGTCAGTCTGCTCGTGTATTAACACGCAGAGACGATGGAATAAGAATTAAATGACTCAAGGATTAAATGACTCAAGGGTCAAAAAGACTCTAATGGCTACAACAAATACCCTCGAAATGGAAAGAAGCACAACGGAGATGATCATAGAACCAGACTACGTCAATCCTAGTTCTTTGCTAACCTCGGGTTTCCCATTCACTGGTCTTCGTTTACGATTACTTCAACCGAGCACACCAGTCGTGGAAAGTTTCCCAGATCTTGTTATTATGTCAGACTTCTACGAGCAAGAATTTATGTGTGGTTTGTAACTTTTTTTCTGAAACTCATGGCTCTTTATAAAGATGACTTCTAAAACAGTACTAGAACTAAGAAATAATGTAATCCTAAAGTTCGGTTTGTTTTACACAGACTGCGTTCTCCTGACCTAGTTCTACAGAGCACGAGCGTCTCCTTTAACCACTGGTTGCGTACTCATATGATGATATCGCAAACTTACGTTATACAGAGTGTCACCGCCTGTAAAAAGCACACATTTAGCAAGACACTTTTTTATCCCAAGCGTTGCAAAGGAATAGAACAGGTTCATATCAGGATTGAACTAACAAATAATTTGATCGAGATTAATCACACACACACAAAAACACACACACACACACACACACACACCGGTCGGTTGTAATGGATTTCTTAGCCAACGCAGATTTTCATTTCATTGCAGCTTTGTTGTCTTTAAATCTTGTCAAGAAATGGCCACCCATTCTGGCGGGCGCTTTGGTATGTGACAAACTATTACCATCACCTCCTCAATAAAAAGATATGGTGAAAAGATTTTGTAAGAGGACAGTAATGATACTAATTATAGTTCCCGTATCGGCTGGATCGTGATCATTCGAGCGAGTGCGGTTTTCGAAATTTCGATTTCAGCCACAATGTGCCTGTGTAACTGGGACCATTAATTGCTATCTCGTTGTGTAGGTGGCGTATTTATTCCATTCAACTACCCCGGACGAAAATGTAGATAGGAATGAGATATCAAAAGAAAGTTGCACGCACAAAGTCTTTGCTTACGTCAAGGTGAATGAGACAAGTGGCAAAACAACTATGTACCAAAGAGAAATTTATATTTTACTTTCATAGATCGAAGACAAGTAAAATTCTGCTTGAATGAATAATTTCAAACAATTATACATTAATGCATTCATAAATACATACATTAATGCATACATAAATATACGCAATAATGCATACATCAATACTTGCATTAATGCATACATGCATACACACATGCATAAATACATACACACTTACATAAATACATACATTAATGCATACATAAATATACGCATTAATGCATACATCAATACTTGCATTAATGCATACATAAATACATACATACATGTATGAATACATACACATACATAAATACATACACACATACATAAATACATACACACTTACATAAATACATACATTAATGCATACATAAATATACGCATTAATGCATACATCAATACTTGCATTAATGCATACATAAATACATACACACGTAGATAAATGCATACACACATACATAAATACATACACACACATAAATACATACACACATACCAACACACCGATAGCAAGATAGAATCTTAAAGCTTCCAAAGCGTTCTTCACCAATGTTTGTGTTTGTGTGTGTGTGTCTTTGTCATCAGACGTATATTTTGCTGCATACCTTCAGTGTTAAACCCAAAACTGTACCCTACATTTTGTCGGAGAACACAAAAATCAAACCCTCTCCTCAAATGATATCCCCTTCCACCTGTTAATGTTGACCATTCCTGGATTTGGGGGAGTTTTTATGATCAATACATCGTCAATGAAACTTTGGCATGCCGTGTGTAATAATGAGTAGAGACTCTAAAACCACAAAAAAAATTTACTTTTGAAAATCCCGAATACACAAATTGTTGAAAAAATTAACCTTATCATCGATTTAATGATTTGGCACGCGTCATGACAAATAGAAAAGAAATATCGAATGCTTTCATTTCTCCTTTACTCTCACCCATACCCAGTCCCCACCCTCAATGATACCCAGCAACTATTTCAGCTTTGGATACAATGTTAGTCGAACCGTGAATGAAACCTATCATAATGGGTTTACCTAAACTTTATGTGGATTTGTTTGTTTATGTTTTATGTTGTTTTATATTAAAGTCGCCTTTACAAATAAGTTAAAAACTGCTTGTATGTTGTATTGTAATTGGTTGGATTTTTCGACACGTCATCCATTGGTAAACAGATACCCGGGAGAAATAGACAGACACTTTGTTTATGTGTGCTTGATTGACTGGTTTTCAATTGCACATTATTGACCATATCATACTGAGGAAATGCGAGCTAATTGTCTTTCCAAGGCATTAGATCCAGACTAGCGGGGAGATTGTTATACCAGTAAAGAAAATGTAAAATTATCAAGACACATAGTGTTGAATGTTTAATTTACATAAAATTATCAAGACATAAAGCGTTGAATGTTGATTTTATATAAAATGATCATGGCATACTGTTGATTGTTGAGTTTATATAAAATGATCATGGCATAGCGTTGAATGTTGAGTTTATGTAAAATGTTCATGGCATAGTGTTGAATGTTGAGTTTATGTAAAATGATCATGGCATAGTGTTGAATGTTGAGTTTATATAAAATGATCATGGCATAGTGTTGAATGTTGAGTTTATATAAAATGATCATGGCATAGTGTTGAATGTTGATTTTATATAAAATGATCATGGCATGGTGTTGAATTTTGAGTTTATATAAAATGATCATGGCATAATGTTGAATGTTGGGTTTATATAAAAATTATCATGGCATAGTGTTGAATGTTGATTTATTTAAATTTTATTTTGTAAACATTATTAATACATGTCTAAACTATCTTTTATGTGAATGGGTTTAATATCAGGATCATTATTAATAGCAGTAATATATTTATTTTTATCTTTTTCTAGGTTATTGGAATTCCCCTACAATTTACTTGGTGCACCTAACATTGTCCAGGCTGTATATTATAATTTTAGTAAGAGACTTTCTAATAATAACTAACTTTTTATTTTGTAAACAATAAGAAGTTTCTGGAAGGTTATTTTCATTAGGTAATGCTTTTGTTTAGAAAATGTTAATTGTGACCTGAGGTCAAGTAGAGGACTATATAATCACGTCACTGGAAAGATACTTAAGATCTAACAGAATCAATTTATATTATTCTTGTGTTCAATAATTCCTTTGGGCTGGAATTTATTTCTTCAAATTGTTCAATTCAAGTGAATTTTCTCTGGAAATACAGTGCTCATTAAAACTAATATTCTTGGACAGAGACATTCACTGGGATTTATAGCCAATTCAAACATGGAATTATATTACTGTGTTTCAACAAAACTGTTGGTACAACGACACAATACTGGCTGCCACAGGCACATCAACACCTTAGCGTTGGACTTAATTTGAATTTTTGCTAAAGTTTATTAAGAACTTTAAACTATTAGGACTTGTGTTTGCAATTTCAGGATTATTTTGTGATTTACTTCGCAATACCGTAGGTTCTTCTTTTTTCATTTTCACATTGTATTCTAGAGAAATAAATTATCTGTTGAATTTTACAAAGCTAGTTTTCTTTCACTCCTTTCTGTTACCTATTTTAAGAACATAGACTCGCAACAACACACGCGCACGCACGCAGTAGCTTATGTGTACCACCAATTTTACTAATACTTTATTTTTTATTATGTTTATTCCCCTGATTATCCGCCTCACTTGTTTTTGCATATATATATATATATATATATATATATATATATATATATATATATATATATATATATAATTGAAGCTCTCGCCTTTTGCAACGCAATACAGAATTGCATTTAAATCGATTAAATAGAACTTTTGTAAAGAGAGTTTATGCCAGACTGCCGTAGGACTTGAAGGAAAGTAGATCTATGCTTACTATAATTGTGCCATGGAAGTAAGAGGACGGTTACCAAAGTGACGAGTCAACAAATATATTAATGTAGATTTGTAAACGTCTATCATGCATACAAAATGTAATTGTGCGTGTAAGAAGATATAAATAAAGGAAGGTGTTTTATACCCATCACGTCAAAGTCAGAAGATACTTTTACACGACGTTTTCCGAGTATAGACATGCCAAAGTTTTCTTTAATAAACCATTTACGATCAGAGTTTCACACACACACACACACACACACACACACACATATATATATATATATATATATATATATATATATATATATATATATATATATATATATACAATTTCGATAGCATATCTATCTGTTTAGGGCTGGGAGGGAGGTACGATTAGTAGATATAACTTCGGTCGTATATCTATACGATTAGGGCTGGGAGGGAGGTACAAGTGATACACTTAACTCCGGTAGTATGTGATTAGGGCTGGGAGGGATATGCAAGCGCATTTTTGTATCGTCAAGCATTTCGCTTAAAACGGGAAGTAGAGTGACACATTCTCTTTTCCTTCTGAAAGCTATTCTACTTTTACATAGTTTAATCAATGTCTGGAAGCTAATTTTGAGTTTAACCCGTGACTTCATTCATTACTGTTTTGGGAAGACAAATAAAGTTACATAACACTTTGACTGCCTTAATTTTCTTGTGTTAGTGAATGAACATAAACATAAACAAGAAACCATAAAATTTCATTCGATGACAAGAGATAAAGCTGTAAGTTTCGAAGAAAAAGTCCCGCAGACAGAAAAATAGAAAGATTCACTCATAAAAAACATACATACAGAGATAGATAGATAGGTTGACAGACAGATAGATCCCGTAGTAGGAAGTCGATAGTTTGTTGTACAAGTAATATACAAGTAAACTTTCGAAACGATAAACATGGCACCTATGTATTTTTTTTTTACCATTGCCGGTAATAACAAAATGTAATAGAAGCTTAACTTTCTCATCCGGGGCCTTAATACAAATTTCCATAAATATACAGTGTCCACTGAATAATGTACCTGTGTAAAATTCCTTTGCAGTTTGTAAGCTGTGGATAATTGGAAAAAGCAGTAATGCCTTTGTGTTTATTCTGGCGTTTATAAGTCATTCAATATATGGTGGGGGAAGGAATCTATGAAAGGAGAATAAATATGTACGCCAATATATTTGAGGTTTAATAACGCATGACTTTTAATTTAAAGTTTCCGTCTGATCAATGTATGCAATATCAATGTCACCTGGAGAGAAGCTTGGAATTGTATAAACGCCTACCCAAAAAAATGTCAAAAATATATAGGGTATGTGTGTCCCTGTGTGCGTGCGTTTGTGCATATGTGTGTGTGTGTGTGTGTGTGTGTGTGTTTAATCTGATAACTTTTTGTTATATTGTTAGGACGTCTTATTCCCATGCTTGGGTGACACAGTGATATCATCTCTCATCAAATTAGTATGAAAGAATGTTGGTAAACCAAATTATCCATTCCTGTTTTTAATTTCAGTCTTTGGGAATCTATAATCAAAGCTTTTAGTTGCGTTCAGATAGAATTTGAGAGGGATTATTTATTTAAATTATTAATTGGAATTACACAGTGCTCACTGACATTTTGGATTCAATCAGTACTTTGGGATTATTGTGAATTCATTCAAATGCATTCTGGATTATATCATTGTGATAAATCAAGACTGTTGGTACATCAGCCTATTTAAGACGATTGGTACATCAGCACATTTGATATTGGAATTCATTCGGAACACTCTATACTATCGGACTTGTGTGATAGAACATTTAGGATTATTTGGGCTTTAATTGACAATACAGTAAGTTCCTGTTAAATTTCACTTTGAAAAGTTGGAGAAGTGAATTATTTGTTAATTGTAATAAACTTGTTGCCTTCGCTTCTTTCTGTTACTTAGTTTAAAACAATTGAGTCTTAATATTACGTAATGTTAACAATTTCGAATTGACCTTATAACAACTCGTTTCTTCTTTCGACCATTCGAGAATGGATTGCATTACATACTGAGACTCGTCAAATAGACTCCATTAACGACTTCAAAGGCAAATTATATAATCGCGACACTTATGTTCCCAGATACTTTTATTGGGGTAGAAGGATATTTCAAATTCTTCATGCCCAACTAAGAACAAATTGTAGTTCACTTAATCAACATTTATTTACAAAGAATATAATCGGATAACCTCTTTATAGATATAGATCTGTACAAAGTACACGGCACAAGAAACTCGCAACAAACTGTTTCATTCCGTCAGACCATGTGGTAATTTAACTTTAGTACCTTCTTTTACGGTGATACAAAGCTTCCATATGAAGTAAACGTTCGTCTTTTCCATGCCGTTCATAACTTTCTTGAAAAGTCAAAAGGATTTACCTAAGCGCACGTGATATTATCACGCATGTGCTCCCAAGGTTCATGAACAGCTGCAAACAGCCAAAGATTCGCCATCGCCTCCCCAACGACTTGCTCTCAAGGCACTGTTCACTTTTAACCTCGCCTAATTGTTCCTTATCTATTTATTTATTTATTTATTTATTTATTTATTTATTTACTTTTGCCCCCGCCCCTCTTCATTTCTCTTTATTTCTCAACTTTCTACGCAATGTTTGACACATTTTGATAGGAAATTTTTTATTTTAAGTCCCTTCTGCTTTATTCACTTCTTTCATCCACTGCCTCTTTGTTAATTCTCCTGCTTTATATAACTTGTCTAAATGCTAATGTTTGACAATTACATAATTTATGTTTTTGTCATTAAAACTTAACTTCATGATATATTGTTTTGTTTATTTAATTTATACTGTGTGATTGATCTTTATTAATAATTGAGGGTTGGAGTTGGGCATACCTGACTAATGAGGGTTGTAGCTGGGCATACCTGACTAATGAGGGTTGGAGTTGGTCATGCCTGACTAATGATGGTTGGATTTGGGCATACCTGACTAATGAGGGTTGGAGTTGGGCATACCTGACTAATGAGGGTTGTAGCTGGGCATACCTGAATAATGAGGATTGGAGTTGGGCATACCTGACTAATGATGGTTGGAGTTGGGCATACCTGACTAATGAGGGTTGGAGTTGGGCATACCTGACTAATGAAGATTGGAGTTGGGCATACCTGACTAATAATGGTTGGAGTTTGGCATACCTGACTAATGAGGATTGGAGTTGGGCATACCTGACTAATGATGGTTGAAGTTGGGCATACCTGACTAATGAGGGTTGGAGTTTGGCATACCTGACTAATGAGGATTGGAGTTGGGCATACCTGACTAATGAGGGTTGGAGTTGGGCATACCTGACTAATGAAGATTGGAGTTGGGCATACCTGACTAATAATGGTTGGAGTTGGGCATACCTGACTAATGAGGATTGGAGTTTGGCATACCTGACTAATGATGGTTGGAGTTGGGCATACCTGACTAATGAGGGTTGGAGTTGGGCATACCTGACTAATGAGGATTGGAGTTGGGCATACCTGACTAATGAGGGTTGGAGTTGGGTATACCTGACTAATGAGGGTTGGAGTTGGGCATACCTGAATAATGAGGGTTGGAGTTGGGCATACCTGACTAATGAGGGTTGGAGTTGGGTATACCTGACTAATGAGGGTTGGAGTTGGGCATACCTGACTAATGAGGGTTGGAGTTGGGCATACCTGACTAATAATGGTTGGAGTTTGGCATACCTGACTAATGAGGATTGGAGTTGGGCATACCTGACTAATGATGGTTGAAGTTGGGCATACCTGACTAATGAGGATTGGAGTTTGGCATACCTGATTAATGAGGGTTGGAGTTTGGCATACCTGACTAATGAGGGTTGGAGTTGGGCATACCTGACTAATGAAGATTGGAGTTGGGCATACCTGACTAATAATGGTTGGAGTTTGGCATACCTGACTAATGAGGATTGGAGTTTGGCATACCTGACTAATGATGGTTGGAGTTGGGCATACCTGACTAATGAGGGTTGGAGTTGGGCATACCTGACTAATGAGGATTGGAGTTGGGCATACCTGACTAATGAGGGTTGGAGTTGGGCATACCTGACTAATGAGGGTTGGAGTTGGGCAGACCTGACTAATGAGGGTTGGAGTTGGGCATACCTGACTAATGAGGGTTGGAGTTGGGTATACCTGACTAATGAGGGTTGGAGTTGGGCATACCTGACTAATGAGGGTTGGAGTTGGGCATACCTGACTAATAATGGTTGGAGTTTGGCATACCTGACTAATGAGGATTGGAGTTGGGCATACCTGACTAATGATGGTTAAAGTTGGGCATACCTGACTAATGAGGATTGGAGTTTGGCATACCTGATTAATGAGGGTTGGAGTTTGGCATACCTGACTAATGAGGGTTGCAGCTGGGCATACCTGACTAATGAGGGTTGGAGTTGGGTATACCTGACTAATGAGGGTTGGAGTTGGGCATACCTGACTAATGAGGGTTGGAGTTGGGTATACCTGACTAATGAGGGTTGGAGTTGGGTATACCTGACTAATGAGGGTTGGAGTTGGGTATACCTGACTAATGAGGGTTGGAGTTGGGCATACCTGACTAATGAGGGTTGGAGTTGGGCATACCTGACTAATGAGGGTTGGAGTTGGGCATACCTGACTAATGCACTTTTTATAAACAACATATTATATAACCATATCAGTAAAAAGAAACAACTGATGCTACTCTTGGGTCTCTTGGATATGGCTGGATGCTATCTGACATTTTGTTCCATTTTTTCCATACTTACTGAACGCCTGACAAATTTATTGAGCAAGAAAACCATGTTCCTTTGGACTGAAAAATATCAGAAGGCTTTTAACAAGTTAAAGGCAATACTTAAGAGTGTACCAGTTCTTACAGCTCCAAATTTCAGCCAATCATTTAAAATATCTGTTGATGCAAGTGATGCTGGGGTTGGAGCATTACTGATTCAAGAAAACAAAAATGGTGTAGATCATCCAGTGTGTTATTTTTATGTTGTTGTTGTTGTTGTTGTTGTTGTAGGGTTCAACGCCATTTTTCAGCACAGGATAGGCTGTACATGGCGGCCAGTATAACTGGTGGAGGAAGAACCCTGGAAAACCCTGACAAGAACTATTGACCCACGAGAAGCTGCTGGCAAGCTTTCACATATACCAACATTAGCCTGAGACTCGAACACAGGCAGACAGAGGTGAGATGGCAGTGATCCGGAACGGTGAGCGCTTTAGACCACTCAACCACTTGGGGCCCCTCTATGTTATTGTAATTCCCTACAATGTACATGGCGTACCTGACATAGTCCAGGTTATATATTATAATTTTACCTACAAACTTTCTAATTATAACTAACAAATCAACACCTTCAGCGTTGGAATTTTTTTGGGATTTCAACAAATGTTTTCTCAGAACGTTTATTATTAGGACTTGTGTTTGTAATTCTAGGATTATTTTGGGATTTGATTCGCAATACAGTAAGTGGTTGTTTTTTTCGTTTTCACTTTGTGTTCTGGGGAAATAAATTATTTGTTGAATTTTATAAATCTTGTTGGTTTTCACAATTTTCTGTTACTTATTTTCAGAGAATAGACTTGTAACAGTTGAATGACCATGGTACTAAATTTGAATGATTATACCAAAAGGTTGAATGATCACACCAGAAAGGTTGAATAATCATAGCAAAATGGTTTAATTATCATTGCATAAAGGTTGAATGATCACTGCTAAAAGGTTGAATGATCATAGCAAAAGATTACATGATTATAGTATAACGGTCGAATGATCACTGCATAAAGGTTAAATGATCATATAAAAAATGTTGAATGATCATAGTGTTACGAATATGTAATTAAATTGCTTGTGTGTTAGTTTTAAATTCTTTTTTATTTTATTTTTGTTTCATTACAGTTTATTGAAATGATAATTTTCACGGGATTTGACTATTTTCGGACAATTTACTTCTCTGTTTTGACCTGAGTAAAATGTAAAAGGTATTACATTATCAGTATTTTTAGCTCACCTTGGTTGAGACGTTTTGTAAACACTAAGTGAAAACGATTGGCTATTACCAAGGTCATGTTCGGCCCACGTGTTAGCTAAGTTGTAAACAGCCTTTTTTATTTATTTCCAGCGTGAGAATCTGATTCTTAGATAGGGTTATTCTAGCGTACGTGTAAAATAGCATTTTTTTTTTCTACTACGCTGTTCAAAAATTAGTGATCACGTAGCCAGTCACGTGAGCCACTATGTGATCTAAAACCGCGGGTTAAAACAGTCATTTCCTAGTAGATTTATTTAGTCGTATTTTTACACTGTTAGAGCTAAAGGTGTTTGTGTTATGTTTTATGTTCATGCCAGTTGATTTAAATTTATTCTATTTTGGGATTTAATAATTTATATTCTCTGGAAAATAAAACAAGAGAAGCAATTGCAATTGCAATTTGAGAAAGAGGAGAGAGAGAGAGAGACAGGAAAGAGAGAATAATAAACAAATGAAATTACAATTTGAGAGAGAGAGAGAGAGAGAGAGAGAGAGAGAGAAGGATGAAAGGGAATTTCAAAATAAAATGAAAAAAAATGGAGCTGGCAAGTGAAAAGCACGATCTCACTTCACATACAAATTCAAGTTTTGACATTACAAGAAATATTAGGCTAGAACCCCCTTTTAGTAAAAAAGATGTAGACACATATTTTATTTATTTTGAAAAAGTTGCTGAAAATTTGAAATGGCCAAGGGAGCATTGGGCTCAGTTATTGCAATGTGTACTTTTTGGCAAAGCCCTAAATATCTACGCATCCCTGTCAGTACAGCAAAATTCTGACCATGATTTGGTCAAGGAATGCATCTTAAAGGGTTATGCGTTAGTCCCTGAGGCTTAACGGCAAAAATTCAGAAACTAGGAAAAAGAAGCTGGACAAACTTATGTCGAATTTGCAAGAGAAAAAGAGCAGTTATTCAAGAGATGGTGCTTAGCCGAGAAACTTGAACATGATTATGAAAGTCTCGAACAACATGTATTACTTGAAGAGTTCAAGAACTGTATTCCTAATGATATTAAGACTCATCTTGAAGAGCATGAGATTGAAACCTTGGAAAATGCTGCTCTTGCTGCTGACAAGTATTCTTTAACTCACAATGTTCCTGTTGTAAGTAAGGCTTTCACTCAGCAGTCTACCGGTAGAAAGGTATTTCAGCCTAATACGACTCCTTCTAAGACTCAATCTGGCACAACTTTTAAAAATCAAGCTTCTGATAAACTTGATTCAAAATCCTTGTCTCTTCCTACGTGTACCTATTGCAAGAAAAAAGGACACGTTTTTTCTGGTTGCTTCAAATTGAAATATAGGCATCAGAATCAAGATAGACCTATCCCAAAAGCTCTTATTTCTAAGAGGTCAAGGTCACGGTCATGTATTGAAAGCAATAAATTTGTTGGGTCTCATAAACCCCAGTCTGATTGTATTATGGAGAATTATGAACCATTCATGTCGAAGGGTTCTATATCACTCTTGGGTGATTTGGCCAATCCTATCCCTATTAAAATTTTAAAGGAAAAGACAATTTGATTGCAGATGCACGTTCCCGTATATAGAAATATTATTTCATGTACACTTTGTATAATTCATAAGAATTTTCTTATGTAATTTTGTTTTACTTCATGTATAATTTACATATGGTAAAAAGAAAGCTTTATTACATAAATCTTTCTTTTTCTTTATGGGGGGAAGTGTTACGAATTTGTAATTAACTTACTTGTGTGTTAGTTTTAAATTCTTTTTTATTTTATTTTTGTTTCATTACATTTTATTGTGATGATAATTTTCACGGGATTTGACTATTTTCGGGGAATTTACTTCTCTGTTTTGACCTGAGTAAAATGTAAAAGGTATTACATTATCAGTATTTTTAGCTCACCTTGGTTGAGACGTTTTGTAAACACTAAGTGAAAACGACTGGCTATTACCAAGGTCATGTTCGGCCCACATGTTAGCTAAGTTGTAAACAGCCTTTTTTATTTATTTCCAGCGTGAGAATCTGATTCTTAGACAGGGCTATTCTAGCGTACGTGTAAAATAGCATATTTTTTTTTTTACTGCGCTTTTCAAATTAGTGATCACGTTGCCCGTCACGATTTGTTTAGATTTATTTAGTCGTATTTTTACACCGTTAGAGCTAAAGGTGTTTGTGTTATGTTTTATGTTCATGCCAGTTGATTTAAATTTATTCTAATTTGGGATTTATTAATTTATATTCTCTGGAAAACAAAACAAGTGCTTTTCTTTATAAAAATTCCGGGACAAAGACATTTAGTGGAAATGTATTCTGGAATTCTAAAAGGGAACATTATAAATTGTGATTCAACGAGGAACTGTTGCCATCAGTACAACGACCTCATCTGACGTCATCGCCTTCCATATTGGAACTTCATCGAGATTCTAACCTGGATTCAATCAGAACTGTTTAGTGATAGGACTTATATTTTTCAATTCTAGGATTACTTTTTGGATTATATTCACAAACCGTAGGTCCTATTTCATATTTTTACCTTGTTTTCTAGGGAAATAAATTATTGTGTTAAATTTACAAAGCTTGTTGGCTTCACTCTTTTTTTTTTTTTTTTTTTTTTTTTTTTTTTTTTTTTTTTTTTTTTTTTTTTTTTTTTTTTTTTTTTGTTACTTTTGTACAAGCCTGCACGTAACAATAGCAAAAAGGTTGAATGATCATATAAAAAATGTTGAATGATCGTATAAAAATGTTGAATGATCATAGCAAAAAGTTTGATTGATCATATTAATAATGATGAATGATCATAGCAAAAATGTTGAATGATCATATCAAAAGGTTAGATGATTATAATAGAACACTGGATGGTCATAATAACGGATTGAATGATCATTGTTAAGGGTTGAATGATTATAATAATGGTTGAATTATCATAATAAGGGTCTGGATGTTCATAATAAGGGGTTGAACAATCATAATAAAGAGTTGAATGATCATAATAAAGGGTTGAGGTTGAATGATCATAATAAAGAGTTGTATAATCATAATAAAGGGTTAGATGATCATAATAAATGGTTGGATGATCATAATAAGGGGTTAGATGGTCATAATAAATGGTTGGATAATCATAATAACGGGGTTGGATGATCATAATAAAGGGTTGGATGGTTATAATAAAGGGTTGGATGATCATAATAAAGGTTTGAATAATTATAATACGGGATTGGATGATCATTATAAAGGGTTAGATGATCATAATAAATGGTTGGATGATCATTATAAAGGGTTATATGATCGTAATAAATGGTTGGATGATGATAATAAAGGGCTGGATGATCATCATAATAAAGGGTTAGATGGTCATAATAAAGGATTGGATGATCATAGTAAAGGGTTTAATGATCATAATAAATGGTTAGATAAGGGTAATAAACGGGCTGGATGATCATAATAAAAGGGTTGAATAAACTGCATGATGAACTTCCTAGAAGTAAATTACTTTTTGAGTTTCACAATATATTAAAATGTTCTGTTTTGCTGATGCCAAAAATAGACGTACTTTCTTCTTTTTGATATGAAGGTGGTATTGAATCAAATGTATTAGGCTTGTTGGATTCAATTAATGCCGATGTTACACTACAGACAATAGCAACTACGCATGGATGCACTTAATGCCGATGTTACGCTACAGACAATAGCAACTACGTATGGATGCACTTAATGCCGATGTTACGCTACTGACAACAACAACTACGTATGGATACACTTAATGCTGATGTTACACTACAGGCAATAGCAACTACGTATGGGATGAATTTAATGCCGATGTTACTCTACAGACAATAGCAACTACGTATGGATGCACTTAACGCCGATGTTACACAACAGACAATAGCAACTACGTATGCATGCGTTTAATGCCGATGTTACACTACAGACAATAGCAACTACGTATGGATGCATTTAATGCCGATGTTACACTATAGACAATAGCAACTACGTATGGATGCACTTAATACCGATGTTACACTACAGACAATAGCAACTACGTATGGGATACACTTAACGCCGATGTTACACTATAGACAATAGCAACTACGTATGGATGCACTTAATACCGATGTTACACTACAGACAATAGCAACTACGTATGGGATACACTTAACGCCGATGTTACACTACAGACAATAGCAACTACGTATGGATGGGACTAAGCTTGATTGACACAAAGATCTGTGGAAGAGATAAGCCTTAACTTTGATTCTTTCTTCTCTTGATCTGACTCTTCTGCCAATCATTTTAAAGTCACAATAGTTTGCATGCATGTTTATTTCTTGGAAATAAGGATAATTATTTCAAGGAATCTCCGTAGAGAATTTTCTAAATAGTTTTAAATTTCTGTAAAATGCATGATCCTGTGTAATCATTAAGTAGTTCTCGTTTTGCTTCAAGCGTTCCAAAGTCATTATCAGAATCGTGAAATAGAAAGGACTGATACGAAATAGAAAGGGACGGATTGGAAAATAATGGGAAAGAAAGGATAATTAACGAATTATGGAATAAGTCTAAGCAATTCCACATTCTTTATTTCTTTTGCACGTTATGTTTTTTATTCGGTGGTATTACAAGTAAAATATGCAAAATGGATCATCTTTCTTATTGAAATAACCGAGTACATAGAAAATCCAAAAATAGTCACCGCAAAATGCACACAATTCGCAATTTTAAAGTCATCAAGTCTGCAGGGCGGAAATTTCGATGTTAAAATAAAAAAACGGGCCCATCTCTCTCTCTCTCTCTCTCTCTCTCTCTCTTGGACATTCTAGTTAAATTTTATCTAACATATGAAATTGATCAATACACATTCTTTTAAGAATTGATATTATTTTTTAGTCAATGCCAAACATGTGAAGAAACTCTAAAGAGGTGAAAGAAATTCTAGACGTTAAAGGAAATCAATTACATTTCCTATTCATCTCCACTACATTGCCCATTCCGTTTGAACTACATTGCAGTCATTAATCTAGAAACTCTTTAGACAATTCCCTAGATATGATAACGCTTTTGAGAGACTTGTATCTGTCTAATCTCCTGTAGCATCTCAATATTTGCTCTGACGGCTGTAGAGTGTTCAGAGATACTTTCCATTAGAAATATGGCTTCTCTTCGGGCGAACATATTTTTATGCTGGTGAAACTTCCGACTTTTCACCGCCATTTTATACTTTTTAGCTTTCACTTCCCACCGAATGTCTTCCAATTTCTTGTCCCTCGTCTCTGAATGTCGTTTCACCGGTTGAAGGGGTCTCCTCCTCTTCAAGAGCGTCGTTGATTTCATGGACAACATTAATCAGCAGATGCAATTTTTCTTTGATTTTCTCCTTTATTTGTTCATTCTTATTTGCCAGCTCTTTTAATTTACGATCATCGAGTTGGAACTGTTTCCGAAAATCGACGCTGAGTGAGCGCAGACTACCTAGTGCGTCTTGAATGTTTCTGGTTGCTACATCGGATACTTCAACAATTTTATTCCTTTCTTTCTCGCTTTCCATCTGTCCCGCAGAAGGATCTGGTCCATTGCCATTTACATTTTTTTCTCCTTCTCCTTCCCCGCCATTCGCAGGAAATCCGTCGTCTTTATGAGGTGCTCCCACACCAGTTATAGCCTTCAGGAACAGCCTTTTCACCAGCACTATATGACACTTCTCCCGTGTTGGTTTCTGCTTTGTCGCCCTCACCACTCACCGGTTGTCCACCATTTTGTTCTTTCCCATAACTGGACGAAGTTATCCTGGTTGAAGATGCCTCCTCCACTCCAAAATCGTTGTTGATGTCATGGATAACATTATTCAGCAAACTCAGTTTCTCTTTTGTTATCCTCTTAGTTTGTTCATCTTTATCTTGAAGTTCTTTTAATTTACTGTCATCGGTCTGGAACTGTTTCCAAACATTGTCGCTCAGTGTGCGCAGGTTGTCTAGAGCGTCTTGAATTTGTACGTTTGCTGCATCTAAGACATCAAAACTGCGATCCCTTCTTTTCTCGCTCTCTACATGTCCCACAGAAGGACCAGGCGTATTGCCTTTTTCAGTTGTTTTTGCATTTACAGAAGACCCCTCCTTGTTATGATGTACCGAATCCCCAGTTTCGACATGGGCTGGACCATCTACCGTCTTTGCTGGTGGGACACTCGCCTCTTGTCCTGTGGGGTTCTTATTTTTGTTGGCTGGGGGAGCCTGTCTACCAGCACCGCCTGAACCTTCTTCCGTGTTGGTTCCCCACTTTTTGTTATTATTGTTTTCGTTGTTTTCTTTCCCTGGTGCATTCTTGTTGTGTTGTGGTGGTTGTTTATCTTCCTCGTGTCCTTTGTTATGTGGTTTCTCGTTCTGCCCTACTCCTTCAATTTCATCAAGAACGCGTGCAGGAGCATTGTTTATTTCCTTGCAGGTTAAGGGCCGTTCACCTGCCTTTTCATTCGGATCACTGGCACTTTCCTGGCTTTGTTTCTTTTCCAGAAACTTTTCCAAGGATAACAACTCACTCATTAGTTCTAGGGAGGGTTGGGCAGGAAGGGCAGAGAGAAAAACACCAGAGGATAATAATCGCTTGAACTTTCATCTTGACTTGATCTCACAGCTGCTTTCTAATGAATTGCAGTTTGAAGGTACTGAAATGTTAAAATAGCTTGACAGTTTACCAAGCAAACAGGCTTTACTGACCTTTGAGATGTACTGTTTGTCCACATAGAGCTTTCTACAGGCATTTTTTTCTGACACACATTAAAAACATTAGCAACATTAAAATTGTAGTCACTGACAATCTATCTATCTATTTATCTATCTATCTATCTATCTATCTATCTTTTCATCAGTCTCCATCTCTTTATCTTTTTATCTGTCTCTCTATTTATCTATCTTACAATCAAAATATTAAAAAGATACAGTCACTGACATGAAGTTCATCTAACAACACACACACACACACACACACACACACACACACACACACACATATATATATATATATATATATATATATATATATATATATATA
>JAECUM010023066.1:0-18899 GCA_016617855.1 Megalonaias nervosa | reverse complement strand
AATCGTCTTCTTCATTATCGTTGCTGAAGCAGTAATGATAATTTTTTCCAGAGTCAATAATCGCTGATAGTATTCCATGAAATGTCATTTAACTTCGAACGAACTCTTGGCCTGAAAGGTTTGGTAACGTAATAAAACACTTTGCTTACGTGCATCAGGGTTGCCATGGATTTTAATTGTTAAACTGTTAAAATCTGTTGCACCTCATTAGCATCCTACATATTCTAGATGTAACAATTTTAGAGTATGTTTGAATATCAATTTAATTTCCATACTTAAATACATATGGACAAAAACCACTTACTTTATTTTAAACATTGGAAACGTTTCCATACAGTTAACATCGGTTCCTGTAATTTAAGCACTCTATTAATTATCTTCGTATCCAAGGCAACGATCATTGGCTGTTTAACTCTCGGTAAATGTAATGTCTTGGTATGTAAGTTAAGTGAAATGGACATCTTTGTTTTTAAACTCCTCTAATGAACCGTATATGATTGTGAGCTGTTGTGGACAAAATTGATTGGCATTACACTTAAAATTTTCTCCGTTGTTCTCACTTTCTTGTCTTGTCTTACAGTGTCAAAGTTTGATTGGGGGAGGTGGTATCCCCAAAATACGACAAATAAAATCCAAAGCAATAGTACATTCGCAGAAATAAAAGGACAAATGTAAAAGAATAGTCTAGAAGTTTGAAGAGGTTCTGCATATTGTCGTTATTCTAGTTTATTTCCAAAAGCGTCTAAGTTCAAATGAACATAATCACCAACTGTGTGTTTGGAATCTTGTGTGAAAAGCATGTAAATGGAGAGCTAAAGTAAGGCGTTTTAAAACAAATATTTGCCATTTGCAATTTGCTAAATTTAAAAAAAAAAAAAAATGTTTAACTAAATTGATATGGGCATGTTCGTCATTTAATACGTAATTCTGTTTAAACAGAAACGGAGATATTTCCTGGTTACTTAAAACTATTTCACATGTTTTTAAATGAATAATACATCGAAATTCAAACTTTGTTGCTTAACGTGAGTAAATGTTTGAGTTCTAATTCTTTTCGTAACATTATTTAAATATTCTATATTTTTGTTCCAGAGGCATCTCTAAGATCATTTCGAACATTAGATGCTAATAAAAATAAAATTAATATTTTTATTTTTAGTCGTCAATTTGTAATCTTTCCAGTATTTCCTCAGATACAACATCCACTGCCTGGCATACTTTATAAGAAATGGTCAAAATAAGAATTTCTTCTTTTCTTGTAATTTAGATAAAGAACTCATCTAATTTGATACATTCGAGCGCAGAGAAACATCGCACGATTTTCACGCATACATTTTCTTCGCTGTATAATTTTTACTTGGTCCAATGGCCTGATACGAAAACAGTAAAGTTCTGTTATTTCAAGTAAAGAGTGGTATGGGGTTTGAACAGGTTTTTGAATAAGGTCAAGATTCCAGTCATATTGTAAAATATATGTATTGAAAACAATAAATCGTATTCTTGATACGTTTCCTGCACAATACAGTTATAATACGTTTATGTTAAGATTTTTCAATTTTGAATATCCTAAACCACTCAAACACTCCGTAGTGTCATTACATTGCATATGTATGTATGTATGTATGTATGTATGTATGTATGTATGTATGTATGTATGTAGATGCATTACGTACCTGTATCTCAGTGAGATTTAGGTTTGTAGCCAAGTCTTTTCTCTCCTGGCCAACTAGATAATGATTTTTCTCAAAGGCATGTTCTAACCGAAGAAGCTGGGACGGTGAAAAGGCTGTTCTCATTCGTTTTACTTTTCGAAAAGGATGGAAATAAAGACCAGTCTCTGGATTTACTGAAAAGTAAAGCATTATATTTCATCAGTCGTCATCTTTTTGTCAGAGTGTACGTTGTGATTGCTCAAATTAAATAATTGCTTCAATAAACAGAGAGTTCTTGACAATGCATTAAACGTATGCTAACATGATACGTATTTTGTATACCTACTAGTCTTTATTTGGGTACTGGACAAAGAAAATAAATTTTGACGTCTCGGGTATTTGTTAGCGATATTTAAAAAAGATTAAGAAAAAAACAAATAAGATGCGCCTTATAAATAAAGAATAACGGTTCGAAAAAGGGAAAAAAGATATCTAAGGCAAGTGAACAATGGTGTCACCAAACTTCAGAAAGAACAGCAGTTAGAGTGTAATGCACCAGCATCAAGTATCAATTGGTCATTGTACTATATGTAGTGCACCGACATCAACCATCAATTGGTCACTTTACTGTATATAATGCATCGATAACAACTATCAATCGGTCATTGTACTGTATGTAATGCACCCACATCAACTATAAATTGGTCATTGTACTGTATGTAATGCATCGACATCAACTATCACTTGGTCACTTTACTGTATATAATGCATCGATATCAACTATCACTTGGTCATTGTACTGTATGTAATGCACCCATATCAACTATAAATTGGTCATTGTACTCCCTGAGAAAACCGAAATAATAATAATAATAATAATAATAATAATAATAATAATAATAATAATCCATTATATTTAGAATCCGAAGAAGAAACACTGGCTAAAACGCTTTGTATCCTTAATGTACTTGTGAAAAGCTCTAAAAATATAATGTTTTGTTCAATTTCGACAGATGAGCCAAACAGAAGTGTTTATAGAGAAAAAATGAATATTAGAGTTTGCTTTTATGAAGTGTGTATTGAGTGCAAATGAAAATATAATTAATACTCCCCTTCTATTTGTACCCCGCAGTTGTATAAGGGATTTATCTATCAGATGATTGTCATAACGATCTTTTTTAAGGTCGCTAACTTGGTTTCTTATCCTAGTATAAATAATAAAGTATTTGCTATCACCAAAAATAATAAGAAGAATCATTATTGTTTTGTAGGGTAATATATTTCTTCAATATTAGGATGGCTTTCCGACTTGAAATTTTCAGGTAGGATTTTCCACATTTTTTGTTATTTCAAGTTTGGCATTTAATATAGAGATGTTTTGTCTATTAAGTAATTAAATATTTTGATCCTTCCTTCGCCGTTACTATTATTATTATTGTCATTATTATTATTATTATTATTATTATTATTATTATTATTATTGGTGCTGGTAATTGAGGATGTAAAGGTGTGGTAGCTATTGTGGTTGTGATGATGGTGGTGATTTTTATTCTGACTGAAGGCTGTTTACTGACTGTTAGATTACCAAATTACTTCTGATGTCATCTCTGTCCTGTATGCATTGCATGTAATGTCAAGTTTCCTTTTTAAGGTTAAAATGAAAGCTTTCACATATACAGGTGCAATGCTGATATTGTTGAAAACTTTTTTGAAAACAAGTTTTTCTTTGTTGTACTCCTGTCAAGACACATTTGAGTAGCCATTTGTGTTCGTTGTTCTTTATAAACGGTGACTTCAGATACATTTTTTCAAATATTATAACATATATTGAGTGTTCAGTAAATTAGATAACATATTATAACATGTATATAGTGTTTGATAAATTAGTCAGAATATTATAATATACATAGAGTGTTTCATAAATTTAAGATATAATAACATGTATGGAGTGTTTGATAAATAAGTTAAGATATTATAACATGTATAGTGTTTGGTAAATTTGTTAAGATATTATAACAAGCAGAAATTGTTTGATAAATTAGTTAAGATATCATAACATGTATTAGGTGTTTGATAAATTAGTTAAGATCTTTAACATGTATAGGGTGTTTGATAAATTAGTTACCACATTATAACATGCACAGAATGTTTGCACTTAATTATTCAATATATGACATATACAGAGTTCTTGATAATTTAGTTCAGATACTATAACATGCATATAGTGTTTGATAAATTATTTAAGATATTGTAACGTGTAAAATGTTTGACAAATTAATTAAGATATTATAGCATATTTAGGTTGTTTGATAAATGAGTTTAGATATTGTAACACTTTAGAGTGTTTGATAAATTAGTTAAGATAGTATAACATGTAATGAGTCTTGGATAAATTAGTTAAGATATTATAACATGTATAGGGTGTTTGATAAATCAGTTAAGATATTGTAACATGTCTAGAGTGTTTGATAAATTAGTTAAGATATCATAACATGTTTAGAGTGTTTGATAAATTAGTCAAATTATACTGTAATCCTTCAAGTTCCGTATTAGGTGTTTGAATATGCATTGGAAAAATAGAACGAGGGGTGGTAAGAAAATGACCGGAAAGGTAAAATAAATGAAATGAATTGGAATATGCTCTACATGGAAGACAAATATAAATATCTTCATTTGACACTTAGCACCTGGTCTATCGAATGACCATACACCTCACTGGACTAATTAAATATCTGGAATGTTAATGACCGTCTTCTCGTTACTAGATATTTCGAAAGCACTTAAAAGGTGAAACAGGACAGTGCTCAATAACTAGAGTTGTTTATATCGGAAACATCAAAGAGTTCATCCGGAAGAAGATACCATGAAGATCCCAACTTTATCCAAAAGTATGTCCTTTCATTCGATTTGAGTCAATGTTCTTTACTATGACCATAAATGTTGACCTTAGTTATATTCTTTCTAGCCTAAAGTTAGCATTCAGCAAAATAAATGAAAATCAGCGGTATTATCGCAGGATTAGAGCTATTATTATTATTATTATTATTATTATTATTATTATTATTATTATATTCCGACATAAAAGGCCAATGACAAATATGTGTACTACGTTAGATCCTAGAAAACTAATTTAGCAAATGTTCAATAAAACAAAATGTAGAACAGTCAAAACAGATATATCCTGTAGAATAGAAAAAAATAAGGAGAGAATATGCAAGATATGTTAGTTAAGGATATATAATTAGGTCATTGTTACGTGTACGAATTTCAATGACTTGTCATATGAATTAGGTCATTGTTACATGTACAATTTTCAGAGACTTGTCACGCGAATTAGGTCTTTGTTACGTTATAAATTTCAGAGATTCTCGTGTGAATTAGGTCATTGTTAAATTTCAAATTTCAGCGACTTGTCATGGGAATTACATAATTATTATACATACAAATAGATTAAAATTTAGACCCAATTTCATTTTCATATGTTACTTTTTTGTATGTGTGCGTTTTTAAGACAATAAATCAGAGCGTCGTTTGAATCGAACCATTATGCTGTTTAATGCGTTTAAAATAGTCACAGGTAAATCAAGTTTAAGATTATTCTACATGGCCTCAAAAATGAAGAAAAACAAAGGCATTTTTATGTATATTAGAAGTTGTTTTGACAGAATGCGTTCTCGCGTGTTACCATTTACACAGACGCGGATCAAGAAAACGTACAAAAAGTTCAAACATTACTGTGTAAATGATATTTTCAACTATTTGGTTCAGTTAAGCATGAATAAAAGCCAAACAATATTTGTGTTCAAAAAAGTGTAAGACAACTTTCTTGTCTAAGTGAAAATGTACTAAATCAGATAAAATAAATATTACCATGCAATTTCACGGCTTAGAAGGAGTATCACCTGTTCTGTGCTGAGTACAGATGAGCGGTACGTTAGGCAAACACATAGACATAAAATCTCACGCCAAATTTGATCAATTATGTTCAGGAGTCGAACAGGATTAATTATCGTTATTATCTTTTTCAAAATTAATTAGCAGTAATTGACAGGACAATTTATTGTCACAAGTAATATATATATATATATATATATATATATATATATATATATATATATATATATATATATATATATATATATATATATACTATATATATATATATATATATATATATATATATATTGCAGCAATTGCATTCCAGTGACAAATGTACTCATGTGATAAAGTAAATAGATTTGTTGTGGGGTTTTTTTAATACAGATTTACATGTATTTGTGTCCAGTTTATTACTTCTGTGAATATGTCATATTGATACGGTTACACGGACAGCGGCAGTTAGAATATTTCATACAGCTTTATAAAAGCATACATGATTCAGGGAAAATAGGCATGTGCGTGTGTGTGTCTGCGTGTGTGTGTGTGTGTGAGTGTGTGGGAGAGAGAGAGAGAGAGAGAGAGAGAGAGAGAGAGAGAGAGAGAGATGAATACATTAATAATCGTGGCAAATATTGGACGATATTGTATATGCCAAAAACGGATACAGTGGCTATAACTGAAGAAAATCTTGTCTTTCTTTATCAAAATGGCGTTAATTAATTGGGTAGAGCAAAAGTTTATCGAATATTTCTTAATTATATAAAGCCTTTCGTGTCTTTAATATATTTTGAAACAAGTCATTATTAACATTCGGAGTAAAAATGAGATGATCCATGTAGCAAAATAGTTGTAGTCGCTGGTATACAGAGATGATTTAGATTTTGAACCATTATCTTACAATATAGCATTTACAAGTAAATAGATAATGATATGCATTTTTTTTCTAACCCATCGTCACAAAATCACAGTGTCTTATCTCTCAAATATTTAGAATTGAAATCATTATGTAAATCGCTAAAGTTATTTCGAATTCTAGTTTCGAGAATAGATCATTCCCAGTTACCAACAAACAAATGGACAGACGCGAATGTTTTCTTAGCCTCTATTTTACTTTTGAATATACGATGGTTACTTTCATCTTTTATTTAATCTTTGAATTCCAAAGATTAATGGAAGATTGCAGGAATTAATGGTTTCTACTTAGTTAGAACTTGGTATTAACTCGAATAAAATTATATATGTTTTGTCTCACCAACCATTTGGGTATTAATTCGAATAAAATTATACAATGTTTGCCTCACCAACCAGTGAGGGGAAAACGTCAGCAAGATAGGAACGAAAGGCCCCGTATACAATTGCATGAAAGCAACAGTATGCAATTTTTCAAAAACCTAGTAAATTCATTTTTAAAATCATGTTAGTATAATCAAACTTTTACTGTACCTTTGGCGAATGTCTCAGTTGCTGTCTTAATTTCATTTTCAGTGTTGATTGTGTGTACCAAGGTCAGCATCATTTGCCACGTATGCTGATAAAGTTTACACGTTATTTTTTTATAAATTCATTAAGAAAAATCTTTTACCTTTTCGAATTTTCGCCATATATTGAATTCATTTTCACAGTTACAATCGGGGATGAGAGTTAAACATTCTGTGAGAAATATGTCATAAGCTATATTATTTAATTTTAATAACTGTGAAACAGGTAGATACTTAATGGGTATTAAAAAGTCTGTTTCAGAAAATCTTAAAGGAAGCAAACTTGATTAAAGTTACAATTGCTTTTCAGTAAACTTTGGAAGCTGAATATCATAATTAAGTGAAGATTTTACTAGTGTCTGTCCGTAGTCGTGTACTTGGAAGATTTTGAGAAATGGTATCCATAACAACAGCAATAATAATAATAATAATAATAATAATAATAATAATAATATTCATCATCATCATCATCATCATCATCATCATCATCATAATAATAATAACATATCCATCTTTCAAAATAGGTCTTGTGGGTTCTGATGTTGTTTCACATAAGTGTATGTGTACGAATTTGATGTTTTCTATAAATACTGAAGAGGGGTTCTGCTTATTTAAATGACCAATGGTTAATTGGATTTTTATACTTACCCGGACAACGACCGGAAAAATAGCCACTCCCTCTGTTCGAAGGCCAAGAAAATGATGAAACAGGTTCAGCACGGGATGATACAGAGGTCGTATGATTGACTGCCGCAGAGTAGAATGTCGATAATGGAGAATAGTTTCCATTTATGCTTTCGAAGTCCATAAATCTTGGTGTAATTTTGTTTGTGTGTTCAGATATTGTCATGGAAGGGTGGCGGAATTCTCCAGAGGTAACGGGGTTCAAAAGGGACCAGGCGGGTTGTGATAACGGCCCAAAGCCCCCTGTTCTTAAAAGACTTGTTCCATGCGGGGAGTTGACAGCCATTTCATATTGCCTCATCCTCTGAATAAACTGGTCGTGTTGTGATGAATTTTCATAACATGAAAGATAATAATCCATATTTCTTGGGTTCACATGGCCTTGACTATTTGTAGCATTTGTAGAAGAAAAGCCTTCTGTTAGAAAAGGGCCATCCATGCTGGAACTTTGGCTTTCACCAAGCAATCCTGATGATGTAAGAGATCTCTCCGCATCTACAAAATTACCATTTCCTAGAAGTGAGTCTATGTCAAAACCACTTACCTTCCGAAAGGATGGCAGCACGGACACCATATTAATATTCACTTTTTCCTAATTTGTTTATAATGTGTGAAGCCCAAGTTTTCTCACCCACAGAATACGATTCGCTCTCATGAATAAGAGAGGACATTAATTATTCACTACAAATATCGAGAATTAACCTTGAATATTAAATCACACGGTCTGATATGCATTTTTCCTTTTTGAAAGAGTCGTAATTTTTTGTATGGCTATTGGTCAGAAACAAGAGAATCACATTTTGTCACTTCAAAGTCGCTAGAGGGCGGTTACAAACTGTATGTCCATTCTTTCTTCTGCATGAACTGCCATCAAACCGGGTGTTATTGTAAGCTATTATACGTTGGTTAATTTTTGTGAGACACGAGACGCATACAATAGACAAAGTATCGGTGATAAGACTTTTCAAGCAAATCTACTAACAGACGTCTTTGTACTTTAAATTGAAATTTTAAGACTGACAAATCGAAATATAAGACTGCCACACCAAAAAAAGAAGACGATTACGTGAGTAAAGTCATAGAAAGAAAACTACACCACATTCAGTGCCCATATTATGAATATTTGCATGGTATGTCAAATTTGTCAACAGAAAGATTATCTTCTGAATTAGAAGCGTTTTCTTCAGCAAAATAAAAATTTAATTGGAATTTACAGATTTAGCAATGAACAGATTAGAAAAGTATTAACAAAGCCCACAATGTTCTCAAGATTTCAGTTTCCCTGTGTGTTAAACGTTATGTTACACGATAACTTAATACATTATTTATACATTATTAAACAATGCATCTAAAGTTCTTGCACAATTTGTGCTAAATATTCTTTGAAATATTGTTTATATCATATAGTATGCAAAATATAGTTAAGTATTATGACACGTATTAAGTGCAATTTTGTTCAGCAAATATTTATTGGATAAAATTCCCAACAAAATCTTAACAGCCAAGGTAAATACTCTGATATGAAATTGCTGCTTACAAACATAATTATAAATTTAAATGAAAGCTAATGGACAATGTATGAAGGGCTTGCATGTAATGTACTGCAAAATACTGCAATATTATGCATAATTGCTTATGTATAAAATAAAAAAAAAAAGTTAATTGGGTTTAACACTTGCATGGCTTGAGTCTCATTCACCGACCGTTTAACCTGCAAATGAGTGAGGGTTCACTTCACACTATGCAAATATGAAATGCATAGCCACTGTAGAAAACTCATTTACTTAGAAACAGGCTATCAAATGTCCAGTGATTTTGCCAGGGTTTGCTAATTGCAATAGCTCAAAACATAACGAGGGTTCAATATTGACGAACATTAAAATGTAAAAGTAAAGAGTTCATAATCTAACTTTTTTTTGAGGAATTTACTGAAAACACAATTTCGGGACTATCGGACAAGACCCTATGGCTTTCCCATGATATCCGTTTTATTAGACGATGCTAGACTATTGCCAAATAATATTTAAAACTAAATATACTGACATCAGGCTAAACAGACCATTATTAAGATCTCTGACCGTTTCAACTTTTTAAAAAATTAATCTGTGAATCTAATTATTAATATTTTTCTTGTTATCACTTTTTGTTACATTTTTCAAACTCTCATCAAGAATGCGACATTACATACGCAGTACCTTTTTACGGCACCTCAACCCAAATTGGCTGTATAGTGCCCGAAAAGTCCCAAAAACAAAGTACTCACAAATTCTGCATCAGAAAGAGAAAAGCAAAGGTAAAGATATAGGTTAAGAGAATGTAGGGTAATTATTATTTGGTTTTCAACTTAAATATGTATAGTTGTAAGTAGAAGAGTATAAAGTACATATACATGTATAATTGGCATGGAATATCAAGGAATGTGCAAAGAATAAAAAACATAACACATATTTAAAGATGAAGAATTTGTGATCATCTTTTATGTTAAATTATATGATCAGAAAATCAAATTCTCATATAAATAATTTATATAAAATCCTTTTAAACAAAAAAATCTCAAGTACAAGAACATGTAGCTTTTCTAAAGCGCTTGTGTTAAAGATAATATTCTCCAAACCAGTTTTCCCTATTCCGCATTATTGAAAAGACGTTAGTAGTGTTTGTTCAAATGTTTGTTTATTCGATTCATACTATTTTGCAAAGACCATTTCTATAAAAGAGTGTCTTCCATTCTGTTAATTTTCGACAATGCTTGTCTTTTCTAGTTCTTTGCTTGAAAAAATTTCACGAAAAATGTTCATTCACGAATATTTCCTGAAGGAACACAATGTTGTACAAATTTAAGCCTATATAAGAAAAACTTAATTTCAATGAATTAATAACGGTTTCTTTCGAAAACGTCCCACTATATTTAATCTTCCCCATTTTGCATAACGAAAAACAGGAATACAGTACTTCAGCCGGGTTAGTCGTAAACAAGGTAGTCAACTTTCACTCATGTTAGCAATTGCTCTTAAGTTCTTTGTAAGAGTATCTTCATTTGAAATAGAAAAGAGCATCCATTCCACAAAAAAGCATCCGTTTCTTGCATTCTGCTTTCTAGCAATGTTTATTAAAATTTTACTTTAAACAACACATATATTTTCGTACAGTAATGTTGAGTTGAATTATAAAGGAAGATTCTCCATCAAACCTGTATTTTCTTTTAAGTTTACCTTTATATGTAAAACCTTATGTGTCATCCTGTGGTCAAATCTTACAGAATTAATAGAGCAATTATATTTTCGGAAAATAAAGATTAAGTGCTTTTAAGATTTTCTTCAACCAAAACAAATTATATTTCTGAAATTATAATAATAATAAATATTTAATTTCTTTTGTTTAATTCATATATATTTTGATAATCTTTCAGCTCATACATATGAAATTTTCTTTAAAGAAAAATGGTAATTTGCCCCTTATTAGTGGCTAATGGAAAATGTCACGGAAAAGACTGGGAAGTTTATTACCATTAACATGTAAATCTCCCATTTGTGACATACACACATTTGCCGATGGTGTTAATAGGTTTAAATGGAAAATGTTCTAAATGATAAATGAGTACTATAAATTACATCTGTGTAGAATAAATGTACAAGTACATAAAATAATTAGCTAAATGTATATTTTTGTGCCCTTTACTTACATGATCTCTATCTATCTATTTTTCTATCTATCTACCTAAAACTGTCCTTCAATTAATCTAACTCGGCCGTGTGTATGAATACCATTTGTCCAGTCTACGTGTCTACTAAAAGTATAAAACAGTAGACGTTCTGAATATATGTTGCCGATGAAATCTGAAGATACACAATGTAGCAATTGTAAACTGTTTTATTCCAATCTTGTGATTCTAATACTAATTGTTTATCAAAAGAATATTCATACTTGGCCAAAAGATGTCATTATATTTTACCGTAATTCGTAGGCTGGATACCTGTTCATCAATGATACTTTTGATAAAAGCCGGCTTACACACTGATGCTGGTATTTGTCGACTTTGCCGTACATCATATTCCAATAAAAGGAATATTTTATTCTTTTTCTGTACGATTTGTGTCATCAAGTTGAAAGTTCGATTTAGAATTATGACGTGTTTCTCAATTAGATGAATTACGAACGGAATCTTAATATAACACGTGTTGCCTTGCCATATAACTACTTTCAGAATTTGCCAGAAATAATTCGTTTGTAGCTCGTGTAGCACGAAGCTTTGCAATCGCTGCATTCAAACGAGGCTCAAAACCATGCTGGCCAGGCAGTACAGATCACAGTTAGCAGATGAGATATTCTCTAAAAGATATTATAGACACATAAAAGATGCACTATGTACAAAATAAACCATACTGAATACGTGTGTCTTGGATGGCATGAAAGAAATTTGTATTGGTAACTCGTTGACGAGTATTGCGTTTCTTAGAATTATAGAGATTTAAATGTGCATGTATTAAACATCATTTGGTTTAGTATTAGCTGTCCAAATTCTTAATATAAGTCTCGAATTTAAAAATATATCATTTCATAGTAACTACACTTTAAAAACCACCACTGCATAGAATACCGCCACTTTAGCTCACAGATTCTGAGAGGAAGATATAATATGCATGGGTGAAGAGTGGAAAAACACCATCATTGTTGCAGTTAAAGGAGCTAGTTCTAATTGCTACATATATACATATTGCTTGGTGTTTCTTTGAATTTCTCTATTCCGGTCCAGCATATTCATGCTGGATAGATTTTATACTTTTCATTTATGTCTATGATACCTATAAATGAAGTCCCGGTAAATCATGAAATTCGAAGAATTATATTATCCCAATGTTTTCTTTTCCTGATAAACTTTCTTTTAAGCCAATGGGCTTGCTTAATTGTTTCACTGATTTGGTTTATTTCTAAATCTATGTTGATTAGCTGTCCATTGAGTTGTTCGATAGTCATTTTTCAAACCTTCGTTTTCGAGAGTCTGTTAGTGGTCCAATATTGCTTTGGTCATTGACTTCATTAGGGGTTTGATCATGGATAAGTCATATTATTAGATCAGAACAGTAACTGAAATGTGGACTCTATCGTTCTTAGAATCATTCCAACACAATACCATTATTATCGATTCTTCAATACATTATTATTTTTGTTATTGTTGTTGTTGTTTGTATGTGTGATTGTGTGTGTGTGTGTGTGTGTGTGTGTGTGTGTGTGTGTGTGTGTGTGTGTGTGTGTGTGTGTGTGTGTTCGGGTTGTATGATTCAAGATTCAAGATATTTAATTGGTAATCGAGGCCACCAGCCCATAATACAATAATAAATACAAAGACAATATCTGTCATCTTAATCGCCTATATACATATTGTGTTTATGTTAAATATTGTATGTATTTTTTTTTTTGTTGTTGACGCAGCAAATGATATATAAATAAAGCAACTCTGTAAATAACAAAGGGATTCTGTGCTGACATAAAGCCATAACAATTTTCTCTAGGTGGATTATTATACCAAGATTTGTCAAAATACTTTTCTCTTAGATCTTGATAATATTTACCAATGTAAACTTCATGAAGTAGTAACACCATCATCCTTACCTATCTCACAAGAACATCTGAATAAATATTGCAATACTTGCATTATTTAATTTAAGTTGTTAGACCTTGTGTCAAATCCATTTTATCATGCTGCAACAATAAAATATGTTTAAAGGTAATCGCATTACGGGCATGATTTTCACAATACCTACATTCTGACAACTGCGTGATTTCATCATGCCATTTTTAACTTGTACATCCGTCGCTTCTTGCAGAAATGCTGTTACAAATGCACTAACATTTCCTGCAAAGCCAAAACCATAGCTAAATAATAAATGTCTCACATGTGATGCTCTTGTAACACGCCTGTTATCATCTAACGATTTAAGCAATTTGTAGCGTTCTGCTGGAGTGTAAACACAAGACCCAAAAATTTGTCATATGAAACTGTACCAATTTGTGCCTCATTTAAAAACCACTTTTCATAATTCCTTAAAGGTCCTCCGTTGCAAAATGCATTTATTTTTGTCTTATCCAAGTTAACTACCAGTCCAGTGTTATTACAAAAACGTTATATTATGTGCATATGTTGTTGCAATGCTATCGTTGTATCGGTGCAATTAATTACATCATCAGCAAATCGAGTTCTAACCGATCAGGGATATTTTCTGAAATAAATATTCTACAGCAATTTCGTCTCAGTAACCGAATCAAACCGTTAATGAATAAAGCGAATAATAGTGGACTCAAAACACAACCTTGTCGAATCCCCAGCATACAGTCAAAATATTCGGTTAAGTCTTCACTTGACATTACTCATGACCGCAAGTTACAGTACAGTGAATTTAAAATGGACAAAAATTTCCCATTGATACATTTTGAGGCAAGATATTTCCACAGTTTAACGTGTTCTATCTTGTCGAACGCTTTAGAAAATCTGCATACAAACAGTAAAACCTGTCCCCCTTTATATGATTATTTCTGTATAACAGATTGTAGAGTCAATATATTCTCAGTAATGGAATATCCCCGCAGAAATCCAGTTTGTGCTTTGTCAATAATGCAGTTACTTTCAGCCCATTCACATAAACGCTTGTTTAAAATAGAAGTAAAGATCTTACACATGGAATTATTAAGATCGACTAAAGATTCTTTTTGTGATCTAGTAGCCATAAAATACCTTCTTTTCATGAACGAGAAAAAAATACCAGTATGTATTAAAAACTTTGTTACGAGGTGTTAGTAACATTGGTGTGATAAGCGGCATAGTACACTTGTAAAAGTAAGATTTTTTTCCCATCTGGATTCCAAGATTTTAGTCTAAGTATGCTGTGTACAACATCTTCTTCCGATCTAGGTTTATTTAGTATATTACAATCTGTATGATGTCTATTCAAATAAGGTTCGTCATCATTACTATCATCAACTACTTTTTCTGAATATAACGGGTTCTTTAAATAATTGTATCTAGCCAGATATGTTAGATTTATTCAAATAAGCCCTGTTACCACAAGATCTAAGCGTTTTCCAAATATTCCTCGGATTAGCTCTCACAGAATCAAGAACGTTCTTCTGTTTCTGTTGATATTGATCATTATTTTACAAACACATTTGAATTTTTTTCCATGCTTATGCAACTGAAGATTCACTGGGAAGTTACTTACTCTGAAACTGCATTTCTTTCTGCAACATGTAAGTATGTTATAAACTGGTAAAAACCTGAGAAAGCTACCATATAAAACTGCCATCATAATCACCATGCAACCTGCCGTTTCAAGAATGTATTCAAAATGTACAACATATTTCTACAAAATCAATTACCACAATTGCTATGTCTCTCACAATCGTTACTTTTCTTGGTGGTAAAACTGAATAACTTTCATATAGGGCATTACCAAAAACAAACTCTAAGTTATCATCAGGGATAAAGTATAATATATCTTAATTCTTGCATTCAAATAGTCGGTCAAAATCAGAAGCGCATCTGCAAAAAGAGATCTTACTTTAGCTAAGTATAATTCGAATAATATGACACCATTTTTCTCTTCACTTTATTCGTATACATGAGATCATTCTGAAGAAATGTATACACAACATAGAATTATATCGTTAACAATATGAAAATCATTGCATTAGAAATGTATAATCACACAATTCTCCAATTTAGGAAATATACGTCTCACACCACTCGATTTCAGTAACATATCGATACACAACAGATATACACCCACTGTTTATACCCCTAACAGAATGCTTTCTTACCAAAATGTTTATATCCATTAGAAAAAATATCAACTTCACCCTTACTACTCCATTATGTTTTGCACATAACATCAATGTCGATTTTAGAACAATACTGGAGCAAACTAACTGACTGCTTATCTTTCGAAAGTCCTCCAGTGTTCATGATACATCTTCAGTGTTTAATGATAGAGAGACCTTCAGTGTTCCATAATAGAGAGACCTTCAGAGTTCCATAATAGAGAGACCTTCAGTGTTTCATGATAGAGAGACCTTCAGTGTTCCATGATAGAGATGTTTAATGCGCTTGGTGCTTCAGAGGTTTCTTTAACAGACTTAGCTCTTGTTCGACGTACTAATCCTTTTATCCCTTTCTATGTGCATTGCATTTATTGTTGTATGCGCGCGTGCCCATTGCTTTTTGTCTTTTGTGTATGATTGAAAGTCTGTATTCTGTAAGTCATATGTATAGTTTAGTTGCTATTCCTTTATTTGGTTGTGTATAACTTTTCTCTTCTGACAGGGACCGTGCTCGAGAGTAGTTAGAATGCAGTTTTCCGCCTTGAAGGCTTTGGGATTTTCATAATATAACCCTATTCACTTGCATACTAATGACAGTGTGCTACCTCACCTTGGAAGGAAAGTGCCAGTGTCTTAATAATTGTCTCCGATCGTCTGACCTAAATGGTTTTGGTGCAAAATGTAGAGAATTTGAGTAATACATTGGAGGAAGAAGTTATGAATTCTTTGTTAGCAATGATGGAGCAAAAGATGATGTTGCAAGATAGCAAACGAACCCAATTACAATTCATATTTTATTTGACAATGAAGCGCATGTGAGCAGCCATACTTAGTTTGGTTCTTTTGATTGGATTTCAATTTACATTAAGGGACGTAAGATAAAATCTAGTGCTAACGAGAGAATTGAATAGGGTTCAGAGGACCCAAGGGATAAAATGGCCTTGCAGCACGCAATATAACCTGAAACAGTACGAACTGTGAGAAGCAATGTCCATTGTGATGGACTTACTATCTGTGCTTGCCTCTGTCTGAATTTAGTGTTTATTTAGTTCATTCTTCTCGTCCCTATAATATATCTGCAAAACGAAACAATTTGCCACTTTATGGTAAAAATTCCTCCTGAACGATAGAACATACACTGAACCAAGGATACCCCAATAATGTTTCAAAGAATCCTTTTAATGAAGACAAACATGTCAAACAATGTGACTGAGACTGTTTCTTTCTTATATGTCAGAGCAAAATGACAGAAATAAGAGATTTGGATATGAAATGGTTAAAAACACGTATCCGGACGTCCTTGGCCTTTGTATCAACAGACCTCACAAGCTACAACCTCTCTATTGCACTGCAGAGATGTTAAATGGAAGAACTGACAAGAAAGGGGTCTAACGTGGCGCGAGATGCCAGTCACATTGTGCTGGAAGGGATATCAAGGTTAGCTAATATAAGGAACAATGTGTAACCATCTTGGTTAGATATGGTTTTCTCAGCAACAGTTGGGGTATCTGAACTCTCAGCATCCTGATTCTTGTACCGATTTTCAGATTGTCGTTACCCTACGGGTACTTTTGGGACTGACCTATTACATTTTATCTTATACAAATATTGGTGCTAGAATATTTCTACACATTACTTCCCCTCCAAAGCTGGATATTGCAAGACGGCACTGAGGAGATGAAATACCTTCCAGCTCTGATTTACGATATGAAGACAAAAAAGACGCGTGAAGACCGCTCATATACAACGTCTGGATAATCAAGAAATACATCGGTGAAACGTGATCTGCTATTAAGATCCATTAAACAAGAGAGGTTCTTTCGTATGGGTGGTCTTCAAACACTGTGAAATACTCATTTCTTTGGTTCAGGTAACATCCTAATAACCAGTGAACCCAAGCCTCAAATTGTGTATAATGTGCACATTAGACGTGGTTTCCAATGGTTGTTTAGACTGTTCCTTGCTATGCAAAGGCAGGCAAGCTTGATAAGAACATAATAGTCTTTGTTTGATGGTATCATATTTGCAGGAGTTATAAACAGATCATTGTTTTGAATTTGAAACTTACAAAAACAAGGAAAGTATGAAGTTATTAACCTAAGTGTACCGTTTAGGTAGGATTGATTGTATCTTGTTCAAATTGGAATAATTTAATTTTATCCGCGACCTACTCGGTGAAGCATACATAGATTTAATACCCTATTCGATTAAACATATCATATAGATAAACAAAACTGCATTGTGTTTTTACCTTAATTACAAGAAATGAATAATTCTTAAATCATTAGAATCACATTACTGAGGCAAAAACATGAATTAATTAATCATTTCAAGAATACGTAATGCTAAATGAAAACACATGTTGCTGGCTGAATCAAATATGTCACCTTGCATCCATTTATTTTTCTGGTATTAAGTGTAACTGAAGCCATTGCCAAGCAACAATCCTTGTACGAATAATACAGTCACAAACAATCATTAAGTTGAAATATGTCGTTTATCACAATTTATGTTTGCATCTTTAAATAATTCATTTGAAAACAGCGTGTTATTTTCAGTAAAGAAAATTTTAAAAACAAATTAAATTTTGTCTTAGTTTTTCACGTGTGAAACGTGCCTTATGACTAAACAGTTTTAAGTGTTAAGAACACCGTCTCCTATAATACGTTATTCGGTACTTTTAAACTCATTTTGTGCATGCGATTGGGCTACGTTTGGCTGTTGTAAATTTCCGTATTTATTTGTCTGTTGTCATCACAATTATTTATTCCCATGCTTTACTTTCGGGAGGTGATCTATGTGTTACAACACTATTTTTGAGGATGTATTACCGTAAGTCATTGTTCTAACGCGATGACATGTAGACAAGGTACGTAAAGAGATATCAGTTTATACAAAAGACAGTGATCTGATTATGTCTTTGAAATTTAGTTCCAATTAAGATATTCCTCTACTCTGAAAGTGGGCTTCGGGAAACTAAAAGCTCACAAATATCCAGAGATCGGTAATATCTTTTAACTCAGTTTCAGTTATGGTATCAATGCAATATTTTGCAAGTCTTAAATCGGAAAAGCTTTGCAAACAAGTTTCCGTACACGTACGTGGTGCATAGTTCTCCAGTGTTTTCTAGTCAACTTTTACTTTTTAAAAAAACAAAATATATGGATACATTCAAACACACCCCTATTGTTATATTTAAATGTAGAGGAGAACAATGAAAGTAAAAGGTGAGACTCTAAGTAAAATACGTATTTCAAAAGTATACACAGTGGAAAACCCTCAACGTCATATTCTTTACACTGTAAATACTAATGGAGTTCAGGATAACACTTTGTCTTAACGTACCTTGTCATGTTTTTCTCTCTCTCTCTCTCTCTCATATATATATATATAT